>APFE031009412.1:11976-75448 GCA_000404065.3 Pinus taeda | reverse complement strand
AACTGACAAAATGTGGACAGACTTAATGACTCATCTCCCCAGACTTGACATTTCAAGAAAACGCGCTGCAAAAACCCCGAATCCCCGATTTCGTAGCGCAGACAATTATGAATTGACAGAACGCGCTACGAAATGGCTGGTAAATGATACGCTGTGAAAAGGTGGAAAAATGATTGCGCAGCTAAATTGGCCAATCAAATTGCGCTGCGAAACTGCGCAAAATACAAATGACGCAAACAAGACAAGACATGCCTTAAACAATAATGATGGAGGGTATCTAACGGTTTTTCACAAGGACTCACATCAATACCTTTTGAAATTCTAATTTCAAAGTGACACACATAGAAACCTATTCACTTAAACAAAAAAAAAATTATATGAAACTTTGGACATACGTGCACTGTGGTTCTAAGTGATAACATGTCCAATAGCCAGTTATTTGTAAAAAATGCCCTGTATGTAAGTATTATTTTATCTAATAGTAAAGATAAATATAGCATTTTCATTTAAAAAAAAAAAACTAAACTACCGACTTAGATGTTAATTTCTTCTTTAGCAACTATAGAGCACTTTTTTCGTGCACCGAGCTCCTAGATGGCCTGAAATGCATCCACTCGAGTTTCCATTTGGAAGTATCAAGTACTTGTAATCTCCCCAATGTTAGAGAGAAGCTGTCATACAGAAAAGAAAGCAGTCACAAGAAATATTGAAAACAGGAGGTGTTTTGTCAAGGTGGAAGAAGATCAGAGTCTACAGAATCTGCTATATTTTTCCATTCTTAGAGTTTGTGTTTGGTATGCTTCATCTATAGATTTTTTGACATTAAAGATTCCTTGTACTGGTGACAAAATGTTATATACATCTCTTTAATACAAAGAAAAAAGAGGCACGCCGTTCATACAGCCTCCACGGGCAGTAGAAAAAGCTACGGAAACTAAAAAATGCGTGCTAGCTTATTCCAGAAAACCTTAACACAGAGTGCTGCTATAACCTAGTGTCCAAAATAGCAAAATGAGAATGTCCAAGAACCAGAATGCATATAGCCTGATCATAAACACTGGTGTATCTATATCTAAACTGGGAGAATACATTTCAAAGGCACAGATCATATCCCTGCTTGCTAGAACCTCTGATTCTTAAAAACCAGCATTCTTACTTTTTTTTTATTAAATCCACTAAGTAAAACCTGATGAAATTCATTCTCCATTTTTTGTTTTTTATTCCTAGTTCTATACAACATCTGAGAGACTTGGAATCGTTTCTAAGCCATAAAAACACCCCTCTATAAATCTAGTAGGTCTGAAAGGAAACTAGAAAGGCTGGAAACCAATGAATGGAACTGGGTGACTCCAATTCATTAGTACAATCCTAGGAGTTTGTCACAACACAGGGGTAAATATGAATAAAGTGGGGAGCGGAATCGAGCAAATTGGACGAGCCAAGAGAGATAATACGCAAGCGACAAGATACTGTATGTCGTTGTTAACAGGTGATTCCATAATATGCTTACAACACGGTCATTTCAAGTTATTTTTATGTTTTACTTGGAACTCCCAAATACTCAAAACAAAAATGAAAATTATTGATATTTTTGTGCAATCCCACTTCAAACCAGGAAAATTATTGGACTTGGGCGCTGGAAGGGGATCGCATTTCACGGCAAATTTGCTCATCAAATTCAAAAAATTTCTATGCGGAAATTCCAATCGTGGCAATATTCTGCATTAAAATGATCGAAACACGGCTTTACAACAAGTTACATTTTTAACTCCGAGCCACAACAATTTGATTCGAAAATGGGAATGCTCAAACAAGAAGATTAAAGGGCTCTTTTTTGAACGAACCTAGGTAGTCGATTGTGAGTCGGCCGTTGCAGAATCTGCCTGTTGGTAAGTGTGTATCAAAATCTACTTATCGTTTCTTCCCTTCTCTATGCATCTGTCCTCGGCCAGGCTTACGCCGAAAAGCTCAGGGTCGAATTCCGTTGATTCTTCTTCATTTTCGGCTGTATCGCCGAGAACGCCGGAGCAGAGAGCAATGGCAGTGGTTTCTGAAATGTTTGATTCTTGAGCAGGTCCCGCAAATTGAAGCCATGAGGTGGGATCAAGAGCGCCTTGTAGCATAGGAATATAAAGAATGCAGGATGTAAGAGCGAAGCTGGCGAAAAACAGCCTGAGCGATATGAAGCTTAGACAAGAGGGTGGCCTCGTCGTCCCAATGCTACAAGGACATGTGAAGTGCATGCAATCTCCACGTTAGAACACTCGTTGCTCCCAGACGCTCCGCTAAACTAGAACCTCATCTCGATAATAATGGACTGACATAGAACCTTTAAATTAAAAAAATTATACTTTAGATGGCCAGATATGAAAAAGCTTGTGGTTTTCAATGTCACATGCATTTCAATCTAAAAATGCTTATGAAACTAATTAATTACAAAACGAGAAACATTATGTGTATTGAGTTTAGTTCAAAGAAAAGAGGTGTCAATGGTCAACCTATGCAAAGCCAATTTTTTTAAGCAGTAGTCTATAAAGCGACTTTTTGAAAGCTTTTCCGGCAGATTTTTCCGGCCAAAATCCGGCAGCAATTCATTGGAATCCCAAGTTTGATAGCTAGTTTCTGCACAATCAATGGCTCCCAAGGGTTTTTTAGGGCGCTAAATCCAAATATGCAGTTAAAAAACCATTTTAACTGCTAAAAATCAAGATTTAACGTCATTTCTTCCGCCGGATTCTGTCACCGGAATCTCCAAAAAGTCGCATTATAGACAACTCCTTTTTTTAACACCAAAATTTACTTTACGGGAATAATCCGCCCAGAATTGCACAAGGTTCATTTCGATCATGAATCATTGTCCACTAATTACTGAATTGCAGTTAACATGAAAACCGTCGAGTTAATGTGAAAATCTTTGGGAAACTATGCAACAGTAATCATCATGTGTCTTCTTACCAGAATTTTTACACTTCTGCAGACCCAACTGAGAAAATCCAGGTTATCCCATTAACTACTGTTACTGAAAAACTGAACATAAATTTTCCAGGAAACTTGATAAGCTGCATCAGTCCACTGTCATTAATAATTATACTCGATATACATATTCTAAGCTAAGAAGCTGTGAAAGTAAGACGTTGTTGACCTCCGGGTTGGCTGCTGCATAAGACCAAAAATCCTTGCCATGGCCACAAGAATCCTTGAAATTATCACCGACATGGAGCGCTCGCTTGTGAATGTCCCAGGGTTGCCTCAGAAGACCGTGGGTTGGCATGAGAACCAGGGAAGCGAGGCTTAACGGACTAATGTCCTGAGAGAAGAAGTAGGTTTTGGTGAGAATGGTAAGCGTGTATTTCATGGTCATGGCCTCGGCTGCTCCGTTAATTTCCTGGGCATCTTTTGTTGGCTTGATCGCCTTCAAGATTCCCATGGCGGAAAGGCAAGCAAGAATGCGGTCAACCTATGCAAAGCCAATTTTTTTAACACCAAACCAGAGGTGTCAACGGTCAACCTATGCAAAGCCAATTTTTTTAACACCAAAATTTACTTTACAGGAATAATCCGCGCAGAATTGCACAAGGTTCATTTCGATCATGAGTCATTGTCCACTAATTACTGAATTACAGTTAACATGAAAACCGTCCAGTTAACGTGAAAATTTTTGAGAAACTATGCAACAGTAATCATCATGTGTTTTCTTATCAGAAGTTTTACACTTCTGCAGACCCAACTGAGAAAATCCAGGTTATCCCATTAACTACTGTTACTGAAAAACTGAACATAACTTTTCCAGGAAACTTGATAAGCTGAGTTAGTCCACTGTGGAAGCTGTGAAAATAATACTTATTCAATGCTATGCCATAATATTTCAACCGCGAGTGGGAGCAAACAAATATTTCTTTCTTTGGAGTAATACTACCGACATCTATTTTAATGTACCTAACTGTTAATACTAAAAATTCAAGAGCCATTGTGGTGGACTGTTCTAGTTTAATTACTTTAACACGACCTACGATAACCGAAAAGTTACTGTCTCTATATTTAGTAAATTCGAATTTATTATTGGAAGCACTACTAATCAGTAAGCCCTTGCATTTACTATTTACCAAAATTGACTTTAAAAGTTCAGCTGTATTCTCTAATTGAAATTTTCATTAACATAACCAGGTTTGGCAATCTGCAACCCATTCAAGCTATTGATCTTCAAGCCCTGGGCACTGCAGCTTCTCTTGTTTTGAAATAATAAACAGTTTCACATGAAAAATTATTCTACATATTTCACATCAAAAATTGTTATCCTTATACAATGAAGTACTATATTAACCTGATCTAGATTTAAAAAATAGTTATCCAAAGAAGTACTTTATTAATCAGATTGGTACACTTACATTCTATAATAGATTTTCTCATACTATTTAGAATGTAATAGATTTTCTCATACTTATTTAAGTTTTTCTCATACTTATTTAGAATGTAATAGATTTTCTCATACTTATTTAAGTTTTATCAGGACAATTATTGCTTTGGGTTATCAAAATCTGCGACCCAAAAACAGCCAACAAAGTTATCAAAATCTGTAACCCAAAAACAAATATTTATGTTTGTATTACCACATCTCTTCTATACTGAATTAGAAATCCATACTGAATTAGACCACTACTCTAAACGCAACTAGATAAAAAGAAGATTGTTAAAATTGTGATGCAAAAATAAATCATTCTACCCGTGTTTTTCTGTTACTTCAAATTTCAAAAACAAGTAATCATAACATTTTCTTTGCCTGTGAATGAAAGCAAAACTTATCAGATAAATTTTGTATTTTAACACTACAAAGTTCCAAAAGAGCACCATATATCACAACTCCAAAACAAAGTTCAAAACAGGTATTTATGCCGACTGTGCGTAGTTCTTAGTGTTCCCTGGCTGAGCATGAAAAGCCATAAAGTTTATGAATTTTGACTTTTATGGCTCACGTTTGTTCGCAGAATTTTGACTATGTCAGCGTGATGTAGCATCAAACAAATTTATGGAATGAGGCTTTTTGGGAGGTGCCTTATCAGGAAAATTGAGCCTGGCTTTCTTCCCTCTGCGCCTCTTGGCTTCTGCATCATATGCTAAACCAGCTTCTAACTGTGTATCATAGTTACCAACCCAAACATTGACGCCTTCGATGGGATCCCTGACTTCTACAGCCCATTTTCCTTTGCGTCGTTTTATACATTATACCTTTGTATAGGGTCTTCCGCTGCTTCTTGCTATCTGTCTCGTCTGCTCCTTTGATTGGGGAATTTGTAGCAAGACCTCCTTCAAAGGAACAGACGGGACAGATAGCAAGAAGCAGCGAAAGACCCTATACAAAGGTATAATGTATAAAACGACGCAAAGAAAAATGGGCTGTAGAAGTCAGGGATCCCATCGAAGGCGTGAATGTTTGCGTTGGTACCTATGACACACAGTTAGAAGCTGCTTTATAAGATGCAGAAGCCAAGAGGCGCAAAGGGAAGAAAGCCAGGCTCAATTTTCCTGATGAGGCACTTCCCAAAAAGCCTCATTCCAAAAAGCCTCATCCCAAAAAGAGTAGGAAGACATGTAAGAGTAAGAAGACATATGAGAGTGAGAAGACATATAAATGCACACACTTGCCAGGACGTTCAGCAAGCTCAGGTGACGCTTAGGGCAGAAATTCCAATGTGGAAGCTAGTGCAAGATTTTTGAATGGGGTCCGTCAGATCTTTCAATCTGATTCACCCTTACAAAGTAGATCTGTTGAGTCACCAATACCAGGGTATATGCAAATCAGCTCAGTTGAAACACCACTTGTACCATTTCTATGATCAGGTGCAAGGCATCAATTGTGAGAACTTTATGACACCATCCTTACAAAGTAGATCTGGTGACTCACCTATACCAAGGGATATGACTTGGTATATGCATATCAGCTCAGTTGAAACGCCACTTGTACCATTTCATGATCAGGTGTAAGGCATCAAGTCTGAGTGTTATGCTTCTTAACCTGCAAAGCAATACCGAACAGAGAATATGCGAGAAAAAATACCCAGATGCGAAGAAAATATACCCAGAACACAGAATAGCAATGGTTTTATTACTCAGAGAGAAATGTTCACAGGCCTCTTCGAGGGGGCAACCTCCAATAGAGCAGAGCTCGATTACAAAACAAGACACGATACTCCTCCCAGGGAGTCTCTATCCTTTATATATGACTCATACATGCAATACCATGGGCCAATACCGTGGGTTTTATTAATACCATCTATCTAATACTACCGCCCATTTACCCTTTATTTGATACTACCGCCCATTTGCAACTAACTGTGGTCCCTTCATTAATTGCGGGTTAACCACTTACAAATATTAATATGGGCTTTATTGACTCTTGACTATGACGTGATCCCATGAAATGAATAAGGGGGTTAGGGTGGGACCCTAACACTGAGAACTTTATGTTAGAATTTAGAAATGTCAACCTCCCTAATTAAACAACCACTTTCCAAACTGTTTCATAAAGTGCAAGATGCCAACTAAAAACTACAACCTCTACCAACAAAAAAAATTACAACCTCTCCTCAGTAAAGAGAAATACCTTCTTTTCACAAATGTTTAGTGCATTGAATATCCCCTTGCACACACATTGGAAAAATCAAATAAATGGATACAAAGGAGTTATCAATTTCTATTGCTTTGAAACTTCAATATAAGTCTATTTGAGTTTTATTGTAAGGAAAGCCTCGAGTTTTAGGGTAAGGTAATCCTTTTTCGAAAACCGTTGGAACTTAACCCAATGAGTACATAATTATCAATTGCCAAATGTTTATTTCAGTTCTGAAGTATCATCAATCTAAAGCTTTACAAGTCCAAAATAAAAGCTAATACCTTTTGACCTTTAACCAATGAATAGTAGACAGTTATGCCCAAGATTTCCTCTCTAGTCCAATGTTAAAGAACAATGAATCATATCAACCTAAAGCTTTACAAGTCCATAATAAAAGCTAACACCTTTCTTTAACCAGTCAACATAGACAGTTATGCCCAAAGTTTTTTCTCCAGTGAAAGAACAATAAATCATTTATGTGGAACTGTGAAATGATAATAAAAAATATATCTAACGATAATCAAACATGTATCTAACTTAGTATTCATGTTATATCTGAAATAATGGCGGAGACTTTCAAGAGTATATCGCTTTACAATTATCCCTAAAACGTTTTTATTACTTTATGTAAATAGAGAGTGACAAATAATAATGAGAGAAATCAAACATTCATTCTAGGGAAATACACATTAATAGTCTAGCGAATAAAAGGGAAGTCAAACATTCCAAAGAATTATGCAGAATATAAATCTAATAGTTAGGGAAGATACTCATCGAACACACATGGGATTGGTGAATTCTTATAACTTCCCTATTGAGGAGAAAATTAGAAGTCCCACTTTAGAGCTCATAATCTCATAAGATTTCTTCACCAGCCCATTCCTACGCAAGGAGGCAAGGATGCGTAGAATGATGGAACTGTGAACTTACTATTTCCGTGCATATTCGAGATCTAATGGAAACCCAATATTTGTTGATGATAACTAAACAAGCTTGTGAACCCCAACAGTTCAGAATAAGAATCAGATAACAAAAAGGGAAAAATAATACTAATTACAAATGTATAGCAACCATCTTCCATTCATAGGAGTTTGGTTTCTTGATAAATAGGAGCATAAATAGAGTGTTAAAATTCTCACCAATCTATTGACATAAAGTTAATGTAATGTACTATAATTTGTGCATATAGTTGAATGAGGTATTATAATATTCATAATATTTTACTGTAGGCTATCTTTACTTGCACTTAAGGTATTAGAGATTTTGACGATTTAACTTTAAAATTGGAATTCATTTTGTCATTTTACTTATTATAACACACACATCAAATTTGACGGTGAAAACACATCAAATTTGACGGTGAAAAATTTTCAATAATTATCAAATAGACCACCCATTTAAATTCAAATTCAGATCTAATCCAAAAACTAATAACAATAAAAATTAATTGGAATTTTATGTCTTTAAATAGGCTACATTAGAGAAGGATGCCATGGGAAAATCCATCATTGACGTAGCAATCACCAATCTCCAGTGTCCCTAAACCAAGGCAAGCTCCATCCAATCTCCAGTGTCCTTGAACCAATGCAAGCTCATCACCAATCTCTAGCGTCCCTGAACCAAGGCAAGCTCCATCCAATCTCTAGTGTCCTTGAACGAAGGCAAGATCCATCCAATCTCCAGTGTCCCTGAACCAAGGAAAGCTCCATCATTTATGTAGCAATCACCAATCTCAAGTGTCCCTGAACCACACAGAAAATTTTATTATTCCAAAACATATGACTAATCCAAAAACTAATAACAATAAAAATTCATTGCAATTTTACATCTTTAAATAGGCTATATTAGAGAAGGATACCATGGACAAATCCATGGCTCAAGAATACCATGGGAAAAACTAGGGGTTGTCAAAACCCCTGGTTTATTATAAATTATAAGTTATATATAGAATTTTAGGGTTAAATTTAATTTATATTGTCAAGAGGCACTTTCAAGCCGAATATAGTAGAGATGTTGTAACAAAATGTTTGGTATTTTGACTAAATCAAATTACATAAAAATAAAAATTAAAGAAAAAATTTCATGTAATGTAAATAATTTACTTTGTCAAAATAAAAGAAAGGAATAAAAAAATAATCCTATAAAAATCAAATAAAAATAAAAATGCCCATGGTATTGAAAAGCCATGGTATTGACCCATGGTATTGAAAATCTATGGTATTGGCCCATGGTATTCATATGGAATATAACTTATTTAAAAGAGAAAATTAATCTATCAAAACAATTCACCAAAACTACAAATTTAATTATTATAATCACTTTAAAATTCATAGTCCAAATACGTGGCACTAAAGTGTATTTATGACACCCCATTAACATGTTAGTATTGATACCATGGCTCCCCCCGGATGGAGGAACAAAATATGGAGACTAAACCACCCTCCTAAATATATTTTATTTATGTGCTCCCATTTATTCTTTTATTGTTCGTTGTCCAAAAAAATATGGAAGGAAATAAGTTAAATGGAACAACAACACTTATCCTTAGAAACAAAATATGTGGAAGAAAATCTCAAAGGTTGTTAGCAAATTACAAAATTCTAAAACACAAGAAAGTTGAATTTGAATCAATCTCTCATTTATTCATTTATTGTGTTTTTCTAAAAAAGTATAATAAAAAAATAAGCCAAATAGAAAAAACAACATTTATCTTTAAACACAAAATATGTGGAAAAAAATCTCAAAAACTATTTGCAAATTACAAAATTCCAAAACAAAACGAATAAAAGCACTTATGAACAACTTATCCTTAAACAAAATATGTGGAAGAAAATCTCAAAACCTATTTGCACATTACAAAATTCCAAAACATAAGGCAATCAAAGCACTTGTCAGACAACTTTTATCCACACTAAGAGATATCAAACAAATGTCGAGGGAAAATAATCACTCCCTCATTCATGAAGCCTTCATTCAAACATACTTCCCTTGGGATTTTCTTGATGGTGCAGGTCAAGGTTCTAGTCGTGTGAGAGGAGTCAGTGGGATTTTAGATATGAATTCTAACATTTTTTAGCATGTGTGCTAATATTGGTTCAACTTTAAACAATTTTGCAAAGTTTTTTTTTAAAAAACTAATTTTTGAATTGGTAAAAGAATAAAGATTTCAAAAATTGCATATCTATGGGACCCAATGAATTTAATCACGTGGATGATAACAATAATTCAATTCTAAAATTACTCGTTTTTTCTTAAAAAAATTACTTATTTCTTCCTTAAAAAAATTGTAATCTACGATATCTTTCTTTGATATCTCTTGAGCATGTCTAGAGACAACTAGATTTGGACCAAAGCACATGCAAGGTTAAAAAAAAATGTTGAGTAGGTCCAAAAATATATTCTTGACCTTTGGAAATAATTGACATATTTGTTTCGTTTACTACTATTTGATCTTTCTTTCTTTCTTTCTTTCTTTTTTGCAAAAACTATGATTTTCTTTTGGGATATATATGTTTATATGCTAGTGTTCTTTACCGTGAAATACCAAATTTTTGGAACATTATATAATGATGTACCTAAATGTATAAACTTGCAACTATTTCAATGAAGGTTGCTTTTTTTTTTCCCTCTTTTGATGATTTCAAAAAGCCTTATTTCTTTCCATAAGAAAAAACATTTTAAAATGTTTTTATATCTATATAGGCGCAACACCATAAGCACAACGCACGAGAAAATGGGCTTTCAAACACTTCTTAAACACACAAATTTATGAAAAGGAGCTTTAATTCAGTGTAATGGATTGAGTATATTTATATTGGAGGCTGTAAATAAAATTTTTATAGTTCGACAAAGGCAAGTGCAAAAGATGGAGCATTGTGTGGAAGCACAACGATTAGGAGAAAACACGACGAAATAAGAAAAAGCACACCGATAATGAAAATGGTGTCTTGTAGGTTTTTATGTCATTTTCTTAGCTCATGCATGTAATTGGGTAACAATTCAAAACCAGGGTATTGAAATAAGCTTAAGTTTTCACTTGTGAAAGAGATTTGACCACCGATTTGTGAGAAATGCAGCGCCCCTGCCTCCTTTTCATATTTTGAGTGGTCAGTGATATTTTTATACAAGCTTCAAACTTGGATGATGATGTTGACACTGAAATGATCATATCACATACCTCCCTCAAGCCTTTCTTCATAAAAAATACCAAACATTCTTCTCCACACCCAAAAATGCAGTAGAGAAGGACAGTGACTGCTATTTTTTTTAATATCTCCTAAATTGTAAGACATATTGAGCTGGCTTTTTTACGTCAAGTTAGTATCATCATAAAACTTCTCCAAATTAGACTCACAGATTTCGAGAAAATGAAAAATGGATGTAGATTATGGTGGCTTGTTTCTCGAAAATCATGAAGCATTTTGACCTCAAATTAAGTGGGCTTATTCATATAGCCCCCATATAATCTACTGTAAAAATTTCATGGAAAATGGGTGCATGTTTTAAGAGATATAGTGAAAATACAGTGATTTTGTAAAAGCGTAGCGCTCCAAGCTTATACTACCTTCGACCATCATCTAACATATTGAGGGTAGATGGCATGTAATGACCCATTCAACGTTTTAAACTTGTAAGAATGCTCCTAGGCCAAATGAAAACCTTCAAACCTAAACCTTCTTCTTGGAGCAAAAGTGTGGTGCCTCCCCTACCTCCTTTGTGCAACGAATAAGAATGACCACACACCGAGCTTCTGATGAGAATGATAAAGAGGAGAGATATTAGATGAATCTAACCATGCAAATAACCTCCCATGATAATCAAGAGCAGAGTTTATGGCGATAATCACAATTTTGAATTTGGAAAACAAAAGCGTAACACTTTGGCAAAAGCGTAACACTTGTACTGCAGGTCGTTGTACCCTTGCTGATGTCATGACCAGTCATGATTTGACACATAAACTAACTCAAAACACCTATAATTATGTGCCCAAGATGAAAAAGCGTGACAACACAATCTTTCTCATGATTACCTTGATGCAACTTGACCACTATACCTATTTAACTTGACCCCTTATGATTACCCTTTTAATGATGATCCCTCATGACATTACACTTTGAATTATGACAAATAGATCCCTCATGACATTACACTTTGAATTATTTTTGTTGCTCATTTGGACCAAATTCCCCAGAAGCATTATGGAAGTTATTGACTTTATATTCTTCATCTCATTTATAATGTCTATAAGACCAGCCAAATCCAACTTATTTACAATGTGTTGTTGCAACACCTTTTGAATCATACTTTCGAAGACTTAAATCGACAAAATATAAACATTTTATTTCCTCAGCTTCTGCTTTCGATTATTTGAAATTTTCAAGATAGTATGCTCCAATTTTTAAAGGAAACATAGGCCACAGTCCCTTTTTACCCTTTTCTAGTGTCTTAGATAGCCCAATGGTCAACTCGTAGAAAACCTATTACAAGAGCACTCTATTTCTCACTGTCCTTGGGAGAGCATGAGGAGGATTGTATGCACCAAAAACCCTGATATATGTTACTTCACTAATTAGGAACCGATCTGCCACCTTGATGAGGGTATTTCGAGCTCACTCTGACATACAAGGTGGGTCATGACCGAAGGGTTCCTGATATAGACAAGCAATAAAATATTTTGCAGTGGTTTAGAATGAAGCTTTGTAACTCAGGTTCCAAAAACTCTTATAGTAAATATGTATTGGCTCTGATACTTCTAGGGTCCATTTCAAACCCCACCCTTCTAAATGACATTTTGCACAAATTGAATGAAGAAGATAAGATGCCATGTAAAATTCTTATGGTTTATCTTTCTCTGGATTCTTGGTTGTTTGAATATTTCTCTTGATTGAAGATGCTAGGATACTCGAACTGAATATGGTCCTTTAGTGGCTATTGTGTGAATCAAAGGTTCCCATTACCCAAGGAAAGTATATATTTTCTCTCCCATACAATTTGTTCATCACATCTACCATCAACTAATCCACTTTTTTGAAGCCTTATGTATTATAGATTTGGTATGCCCTAGCCCTAAACTTAGTGGGTTCCTACCACCATAATTTCAATATTTCTTTGGCATCTTTGGCAGTGTCATTAAAAGTTATCAGCCATCTAGTGTTGAAAGATTCTTCTCGTTTAGGTAGCTTGTAATAAGTAGTAATGTTGGCAGTAGTCAAAGATGCTAAAATATCTCCATCATGCCTCATCATTTCCAAATGATCCTCATTTGCACGTTGCAATAACCAATCTATGGTTCCAACACAAGGAAACACTAGTGGGTGTGCAACTACTTTATGCAACTGAGATCTTTTGATATTGATACATACCTTGAAATCTTCTTTGTCTTCAGGGATGTCTTGGGTGGAAAACGAGTAAATTTTCCACCAAGTCAACTTTGTCTTCTTGTTGATATTGCAAGAAATGTTTCCATAAATTGGTAGAATGTGTGGGTTGTCAACAACTCCTTTGATACTACTTCCTACTCTAGTAGAACTCCTACCCAAACCTTTGCAAGAATTTTTTACCACCAGTGGTGTCATCTCTCCATTGAATGATCAAATGTTGATACAATCCAAATCAATGTCACTTGGAATTTCAAGATTTAATCCCAAGATGAATACGTTAACATGAATAAAAATAACACTAAACATAGATAAACTATTATTGTGGGTTCACAAGCACAAAATATATGTGGATCTTGGTCGCAATTTGGATCAGTAATAAGGTTGAAATCTCAATTGGTGAGACAAGTTGCACAAAATATTAAAAGGATAGGTCGCAATAGGAATTATTAGGTCTCCAGGTCGCACTAGAGAGTAATTCGCAAGAGATATTGACTCTTATGAGTGTGCAAATGTGATTCAACTAGGGGTAGTCTAAGTGAATTGAAAAAAGGAGGAAGTCACAAGTCGCATGGGCTAGCGGGGTGCTTTCGGAGTTGAAATTATCTAATGAGACCTTGAGAATATGTCACTAGGGGTGATGGAGGATGGTCATGTGGTTGCAGCATGAACCAGGTCGCATAATCTCAAACCTTTTAAATTGTGACCTTGTGACTATCGAGAAAGGGATGTTGTAATTGTAATAACAATTCAGTCGGTAGTTACAAGGGAGAAGGGTATGCCCAAATGTGATTTCTCGATCTAGTATGGGTTGTTAATCTAGGTGGATCTTCAAAAACTACCAGTGGCATGGTAAAAGGCTCAAAACTCAAAATGGAAATATTCGGATACACTTATTATCGGATCGTAGTGTTCATCATCCTGATTCCAATGGTGTGAACGACACTCAAATCCAAGTTCATATGAAGAAGTTAGAGCAAGTCAAATTTCAAGTTTGACTTGTCCAAGTGGCAGGAGGAGATGGTGTGGCAAAAGGTTTAGCGAATGGGGAAGCGCCAAGTGGCAGGCTTCCATTGGTCTTGCATATCACAGATCACAGGAGCAAGAGGCTGTGGTTTAAAGAAAATCGGGCCAAGGGAGTAATGGTTGCGATGCGATCAAATCGCAATAAGGCAAAGTGTTTCTAAATTGTCCCTCGACAAGATCCGAGTTGCGATTGCTATATCACATATCGCAGATTGGAGGGGATCTAATGTTTACGAATGGGCTCCGATGGAGTCTAGTTGTGGTGGGATATAAATCGCAATAGTAGTTCACAGATCGGGAGAAGTAGAATAGAGTGCCAACCTCAGTTCCACAGCGATTCCGATTTGTGATGGGTTTCATACCCGAGATTTTATACAGTATGTTTAATAATCCCGGTGGGTCCACAGAGCACCTAATGTATGGGTTTTGTTTTATCCACCGATTGCAATTTGCAATGGATCCAAGATGCAATATTTATTACACTACAGTTTATAATTGCCGACGGGTCTACCTTTATCGCCTTGTATTCATCGCTTAATGTAACATGCACACCTCTATCACTAACAATGATTATCTATTAAATCCCCTAGGTTTGGGGAAGCACCGATTCTTTGTAGTATCCTGTTGTTTGAGGTTTAAATGTGAAAATAGTTTGTGAACTATTTGATAGTAGTTTTCCTATATTTGACAAGGATTGTTTCCGCACGGGCCCAAGAATCTCTGCCTTAAAACAAACTCGTGGCTATACTTGTCAACGGTTGAGAACTACCCCGAGAATTGAGGAGTAGCCACCCAATTATTTAATGGACTTCCTGCATTGTAGAAAGAGGGGAGGACTGGTTGAATAGTTTAGAGAAGCAAATTGCAACAGACCCTGACCTTGGTAGTAGGTCGAAACCTCATCTTTAGCAGTAGGGAGGTTTCGAGAAGGTTCAGAAGGCTTGATTATCCAAATTGGGTGTTTGGATAGGCATTTTTGCATGATTTTTCGCCAAGAAGTCAATTGTATTGTTTGTTTCTAGAGTTGGGCTCTCCATTTTCCAGTTATCTTCTAGATTGGAGGTATAAGGATGTTTTGTGTAAAATTATACTTGTACTTCTCTCTTTCCATGACATTTAATGAATGAAGGCCTCCCCACTATTGAGTAGAGCCCAGAGATGTAGTCAAAATTGGACAAACTCTGTAATCAAATATCCAAGTCTTGATCTCATGTGTGATTATGTCTCTTTTATCTTCTTTTTATATGCTTATGTTCCATGGTTTTTAAGTGCTCTGTTTCATGTAATTCTGATGCATCTATAAGCAAAAAAATCATGGATCATTTGTGACTCACGACTATACATGAGTTTCAACTTAGGGCAACAAGAGATACAATTAAGCTCATTCCCAACTGTTTCAGCCCAAGCCTCAATCTTAGAGTGAACTAGGTGAGTAGGGAGAACTATATGAATTGACGATAGGTTTGATTTGCACTAGATGTGAGTTTGAAATTCAACAAAAGGATAAGTGATTTTGGGAGCACCGCCTAAGGGAGGTGTCACGTGAAAGGATGAATATTTGAGGTTGGGATGAATGAGTCAAATTAGTTGTGTGGAAGAGAGAGTTTAGGACACACAGTTTCATGGTGGGGAGTTAGGGAAATGAGGGAAGTCAAATTGGTATTCATTTATGGTGAGGGAAGGGATATGAAAGGCTGGGGAAGAAATTGTACAGTTGTGGCACTGAGGAAGAGGAAAAATGGAAAATTTGAAGGACCCAATGATTGCATGGAAGAGGAAGTGTTTCCTACCTGTGGGGGTCACAAGGTCACTAGTTGGTGGAGTGATTTGTGTGCTCAGCTATAGAGTGAGAATGAAATGGAGGAGAGGGGTGTTGGGTTTATATAAATAGTGCACATGTGTGAAGATATGGGCCGCAACTAGATAGTGCACAAAGATAAGGTCACATGCGACCGACATTAGATAAAGATCGCAAAACGGATTTGCACCAAGAAAAAGGTGGCATGCAACCTACTTGAAGGAAGTCGCAAGTTAAGAGTGGTCGCATGTGACTTATTACAAAGGGGTCACAAGGTCACACAAAAACTGGTTCGCATAAGGTATGGATGACTCATATGTGACTATGTGATTAATAGGGCCAATTAGTGTGAGATAAGATGTTGCGAGTGACTAACAGAGGTATGGGTTGTAAGTTGCAATGAAAACTGATGGAGAAATGTGTGACTAGGCTAATGAAATGAAACAATATGAATTTAATAATTGGGCGAGAGGGAAGGTCTTATGTCACATGTTTAGGGCTTAGATGGAATCTCACCAAAAATAGGAGTTCACACATGCAGGTCTTCAACAATGATGAAACGATCATCACATAGGGCTTAGTTTATTCATAAATTTAAAGTGATTTTCTAGTGTTTCTCTGCTGCCAATAGGCCTGTTCATTACCTCGGTGAAATCAATCAAGAAATCACAAGCATTGCTTTGTTTCCAATAGGCTTGTTCAGTACCCTACGTATGAAACCTTTATCGATCCTTTACCCTTTGTTTAATTGATTTCACTTTAGTGTTCAAATTGGCATCATTTATCAGGTGTTTATTTTTGCTAGGGAAATGAGGGATCCTGAATTATTTTGCAAGCAAGAGAGGTTGTTTCTTGTTCGACAAAAACTATAATATTTTATGATTCATGTTTTTCCTCATGCCACACTGTTACATCTCATCTCTGAATGATAGGTGAACAGTGAAACATAGCATTCTAAAATTTAGAACCAGGCCAAACATAGGGTTCAAGTTACAATAATAGGTCATATGTATTGATTAGGGATCCCGATACTTAGTATTTTCCTTGTTAATGAGTTAGACTCATAGGAAAGATGTTCAGGATGCATTTTTTATAATTGGTTCTAAGAGAGGCTTCCTTTTAGAGAAACCACCCCAGCCACGGGAAATCGTTAGGGTTAGGGTTTCAACGTTAGGGCAAAGTGACCAAGGAATCTATTCTAGGGTTTCAGTAAGTGTAAAGAGAAATTAGGGAAATTCTTTGAGACATTAAAGGCTTGTGAAGAACATTCATATAATAAGGCTTGTGAAATCTCATGCAGTTCCATGCAATAGAGAGAGAAAATGCAATGCTAGGTCAATGGAAAGTAAGTGTAATGCAAGGAGAAAATAGTGCAAAGTGTAATATGGATGCATGATGTAATACACCAGACAAAACTACAGGAAAGAAAATTGCAGTGTGAATGTAATGTAATGCAAGAAAAATCTAAGTGATGTGATGCTAATATAGAAAATTCCTAAATGCAATGTAGTCATGAGAAATGCAGGTAGATGGATGCAAGAAAAATGCATAATGGCATGAAGTAATAGACTACCTGCAATAAGGAACATACAACAAAACTGTTCAAACCCTAACTAGACTAAACTTGAAACCTTAAAAGAAAATCTTGATGAGTACACCCTAATTAGCAAACTCTGACATGTAAAACCTAATTAGGAAACTATAGCACATAAACCCTAATTAGAAAACTCTAACTAATATAAAACTAAAACCATAATTTAACCAAAGAGGAGGTCGGGTCATGTGAAGTCACATGTCCAATGTAACCATTAAAGCAGTCCCTAACCTACAAAAACAAAGAGATCAATGATTAGAACTAGTAAAAAGTATTGTGCAAAAAAAAGGTCTTACCTATAAAACATGCACAAGAGAAAGAAGGGCATGCATGTTGGCAAGAAAGTGTGATAGAAAATATTGTTTTAGCTAAGTTGTAACTTTATTCTGGTAAAATGAATGATAAACTTGTAAACCCTGAGCATCCGTCCATGATACACATTCATTTATGTTTAACCCTAAATTGACTATAAGAGAGATGAGATGTGGCATGCTCGCAGAGGAATTCTCCAGATAAATTTCTTCCAACCAATAAGTAATTATATCATGAAGGCCCTAAAAATTGTTCGACAATGGACATCCATAAGGTGCAACTGAGATACCAGCAGATTCTAGCACGAAAAAACTAATTTCAGAAACCCTAATCTGAGCTTATTCATGGATTTTATTAGGGACATGAGGGCCTGACATAACCATCGATGAGAGCTAAAGTGCCTCACTGTCCTGAAAAACCTATGAACCCTAAAATGTTAGATCCTCAAATACTAGTGGTTTTGTAATATCAATAGAAGAATGCATATGCTCATCATATGTTGTAACAACAAAATCATTATTGAATATATCAATGGTTTGATCAAATCTTTAAGTATTTACAAACTAGTGGCTCAAAATATCAAATTCTACTAGTTTCCATGATGGATATAAATCAATAGGATGAGTCCCATGAAAGAGAGGAATTGGTGAATTTTTTCCCCCGCATATAGTTAACTGTGAGACAACAACAGGTGGTACGTAATCACAATATGCACCAGCCAGGTGAGAAACAAAAGGATATGAAACAATGGTTGGTGCACTCTCTTCAGAAAATAGATCAAAGTACAAGAAGTGATGCATATCAAAATCATTCAAAAATGAGACTTCACTAGATGATATGGTGTTAAGAGGGGAATCATGTGAGGAAACCCTAATCTAACCTAGTTCAAGGATCTTGTCAGGATCATGAGAACCTAACATAACCATCAGTGGAAGCATAAGTGCCTCAACTTTTTGACAATTCCCCAAACATCAAAAGGTAAATCATCAAATTTTGATTGCTTAAAAAGGTCAACATGTGAATGTAAACCAATATCATCAAAGGTGTCAGTGAAGACAGTATCAATAGGGTTATAAATGTCAAATCCACTAATTTGATCAGAGTTAACATCATACCGATGAGACTCTTCAAGGATTAAGAATGAGGATGAAACAACCAAAGGACCATATTGAATTTTCTGAGATGTACAATCGTCCACTCCATATCTCAAAGAATGTGGGTTGAAAATATCATAGAAAAAATATTCAATAATTTCAACCTTTGATTGTGAGACAGCATCATCATGTACATGATTACAATCTGAACCAATAGGATAAAAATTTGAAGGATTTGAAGAAACCACTAGTGTAGTAGATTCACCAAATAAATTAGGGTATAATGGATGAAAATAATCAAGTGAAGTGACATCACTTACAACCAAGCTTGGCTTAGAACTCAAACCATGCATCTTCATATCATCTTGAGAAACCAAGAGATCAGCATACATGTTATGCTCCATGGATTTAATTGTAGCTTCAGTATTATCTTAGAGATGACGTAGGTCATGGAAAGAAAATGAAGGAGGGATCATAATATGAGGAGAATCGGGAATAGATTCAAGAAGATGCTTAAGAAGCTCAAGTTGAATCTTGTCAATAGGGAGAGGTGTTTTATTATCTTGATTCTCAGGTTGTCTAATTTCACCAGGACATATGAGAGCTTTGAAAGCACAACAACTTGTTTCTTTACCCTGTAAACATTCTTCATCACCTATATTATTGATAACAAAGATTTCATTAGGAAATGAAGTTGGGGGAGGATGAGGAATTTCACAGGTGGGAATTTTCTCCCTAGAAGTTTTAGGCTTTTCCCGACTCACAGAAATGGGAAAGAAACTATTATGGATAATATCTGGTCAATTTGCAACTTACAAGTTATCACGATGAACAAAAGAATTGGGATTCATCTCAAATTGAAAATATCGCAGAGAAACATAGACCAATCACCAGAATTTCTCACTCAAAAACATCCAATCCATGTCTCTTCCAGGAAATTAGTAACAAATATGAACAAACCTATTAGAAAAATATTCTAATGACTCTTCGGGTTTCATTCGAAGCTAATTTATCCTTTTAAACACATATTGATAATCGTACCTGCCAAAAGCTTGACATATCTCATTGATGAGTTCCTCGAACAAATAGATTGAAGCGGTTGGTAATGTGTAGAACCATTGCTTAACATGATCTTCAAGTGTGAGGGTGAAAAAACTACCAATAACATCCTTACAATGTATTATTATTATTATAATTACAGAAATGGATAACTTGACACATGTTTCCAAATAAAGTTGTTCAACCCTAGCCATCAAACTTAAACTGTGACAAGTGATAAACTATTTTTGCAGAAACTTAAATATTAAGATTTTTAGAAAAACAACCTGATACGGATATTTGGGATGAATCCATTTGAAGGAAAAATGTTAATACAAGGCTCCACATGCTCAGCTTGTGATCTGGCCCTCCTTCTAGTGCCAATTTTTTTTTGATGGGTTGGAATGTTTCGCCAACAACAAGGGGATCTCCCCAATGAAAAATCATAATTAGACTCTACAAAGTTTGGTTTAGGAATCCCATCCTATATGTAGGCCTAGTTGGCATCACATTAGTTGAGATTTTGTTTGGATGAAAGAGATGCTAATGTTAGAGAACAAATAAAGTGTAACAAACGCAAGTAAGCAACTTATGGAAAATCAACACGTGAGATCCACTATGAGTGGAAATAATGTAATATTAAGACATGAATATCAAGAGAAGCAGTGTTATCAAAGCTTCAAATCAAACCCATGCATGTTACAAAGATAAGTTTATCAATGATCAATAAGTTCGTGATCAATAACACCATGAAAGCATATGTAATCTCACAATCCTACAATGATGCAATGCTCAAAACAATAAAACAGTTTATTGATATAAACATAAAGTAAACACATCATATACCATCCATTCACTGCAAGAGAAATCCCACAATGCTCGATGACACATGAAACAATTCCATGCTAAGGCTTATAAATCTTGAAACATTAAGTTGAAATATACATAACAACTTCACATGAGAATTTCATCAAATCCATGAGTGGAAATATAAAATAACTTCTTGCATTTACCAGAAGATCTATTAGTTCTCCATCAATATGCATCAATGAGACCAAAATTAAAAGTCCTTTACAATGAGACATGAGGACATATTTATAAAAAATGGGGTGACATTTCACCTACCTCTAACATTTCACCTACCTCTATGACTTGAGTTACCTCATGACTTTTCATTTTCCTACATGGCTCTCTACTCTAGTCTCTATCCTGCTAACAACATATTACATGAAATAAATAAAATGCTCTTAATCTACTAATATAGTGATAGAGATGCCTGAGATATCCAAATGCAGTTCTTGTACTAGGTATGTATACCAAAGCTTGTACTCCTTTTCAATACTAACAACCTTATGTTGTAGCTTATCTCCATGCCTGTGAATACATTCTAGGACATCTGGTAATCGAGTGGGCTTCTTCACCTTCAACTAATTTTATATGTTCATGAGCTTAGTGTAAATCCTTACAGGTTCCACCACATATTGGGAAATTGTTTCCTTTGTAACCTATAAATATTTCGTAATAACATATTGTTTAAAAGGATTCATAAATGCTTAGATTTATTCTTGCAGCCTCACCTCACCCAGTGAACTAATAGAAGGGATTTTATGCACCTGAATAAGAGATTCTAGTCCACTGAGAAAATGCTTATATGAAGCTAACACCTTGTCCAAATCCTTCGTTAGCTTATCATGTAAATGGACCTTGATGCAAATTGTAACTTTATCATCTTCTATAGTTATCTAATCCTTTCTTGGGAGTGATTTTGGTACATTTGGATATTGAGTGGTCCACTCATGTATCCTATCAATTGATGTTGTGGCTTGTTTGAGAATTGCTCATCTTTCTTTATATTTTACCTACATAATTGGGAATGTTGATGTAACCTGATGTAGCTTCATCATTTCTTAGTATACTACGTTCATGGAATCTTCTAATATTGTAACCTCTCCTTGAATAGATTCTCGTAACCCTTTGTTGCTTGAATGAGTCATATGCAAAGGTTGATTTTCATTTTGACTTGTGTGACTCTTTGTTCAAAAGTAGCAAGTTTGATCTAAATATCAGCAACATGTTTGTTCAACATATTCACTTTGATCTTTGTTTTTGTCACGAAGGAAGTTCCATCTAAAGCAATCATTTTTAGGTTCACGGTGGTATTTATGACAATATCCTTCTCTATAACCACCAATATGGGCTTAGTTGGGTTATTCATGCAGTAATTTTGTCTTTATTACCTTATCTTACATTGGATTTGATCGAAAGTGAGTCTAGTGATATCCATCTATTGGCACAAAATAATGGAAGGATTGAGACCCCAAGTTTAGGGATAGGGGCCAACAAAATCTCAGTTATAGTCTAGCACAACACCGTTTCACCTTATCCAGGATGAATAAGGCGTTTCATCTGAGGTGTGTTGTGGCCTTAGTTAGTCAAGGTCTAGAATCTAGTATCAAGAAGAATCATGGGAAGATATCAATGCCAGTAAATCTAGAATTAGACCAATTAGGAACCCAATCATAACAAATCAAATGCATGAAGAGGAAGAATATCATATATTAGGTGCAAACATATTAAAATCATTTAAACACCACATAAACCCACACACTCAGTACTTGTGTATCCATGTAATTTATTCTTCTATTAACTCTAGCAATAGTACAACATTACATCTGGATCAAAAGCCTCATAGACAGAACCGAAAACTAACATAAAAGAGCAATACATGATCGAGATAATAAGAATCAAGGCAATCTCAAATGACTCTGCAACAACATTTTGGTATCCTTCCTATCTCCCCCCTTTTCTTTACCCCTTGGCCTTGTTTTGTATCCCTACTCTTGCTTAGACTTCCACTTCTCCCTTGGATGCTCCTCTGTTTTTCTCTTTCAATTGCTTCTACTACTCAACCATCAATATTCCTTTCCACTCAGTTGTGGCTGCCTAAGTCCCAACTTCTCTGGCCTTATTTCTGTAACTGTTGGTCTTTAGTAGATCCCTTCCTCTTCTTTGGTTGTCTCCTCCATAACTTCCCAATGGTTATCTTTGGAAAAATGTGGTCATCCTTCTAATGTGTCACCTTGGTTCCAAAAATGAAGGACCCAACACCAACACTTCTTCTTCCTCCTCATGTGGGATGCCTAATTCTTGTAATTGAAAATACCCACCAGTAATTGGAGTGGAAGGCAGAATGTCCAATGGAGGCAAATCTAACTGCATCTTAGACCCTGGTGTTGTATGATCATCTATTGTTTTACTTTGCTTCTCTATGAGGAGATCTTGTTCAATTTGTTTAGAAGACCCCTTCTGTCATCTTTTGGCTTCCTCTTCTTCTCTCTACTTCTTGTCTTCTTCTTCTTTTCTTCTTTGTTCCTCCTTATATTTTCCTTTTAATTCCTCTTGTTCTTATTTCTTCCTCACCTTGTTTCTTCTTTTGTTTTGCTTCTTGTGATCTTCACTCTTCCTCTTCTTTCCTTTACTTCTCTTTTTCTAACTTCCTTCTTTGTTTTTCATCTTTTTGTTTCTTCAAAAAATATTCCTCATGTCTCCTCTTATTTTCATCTCCTTGTTTTTGTTGCTACTCTTCTCTTTTCCTTTTGATTTCTTGTTTTCTTCAAGCTATTGTTGCATTCCTTTGCTATAGGTTTTCCTCTCCATCACTTTCTCCTTCCTTGTCCGACTCTTAATTATTCTCTTCCTATTGGTCACCCTTTTGATTCTTTTGTTTTCCATTCTTGTTTTCATGACCCTTTTTCCTTTTAATGAAAGAACTCATGTCCTCAAGACTCATGCTTTCCTTGGTTTCATCTTTTGATTTCTCTTCTATTCTTCTTGTTTCTCATTCATACCAAATTCCCTTGAAGGATTATATAATTTCTTGATTATATCTTCTTCATATCCTTTAAAATGTCTATAAGACCAGCCAAATCCAACTGCTTTGAAATGCACTGCTACAACACCTTTTGGATCATACTTTCGGAGACTCAAATCAACAAAATAGAAACCTTTTATTTCCTCAACTTTTGCTTCAACTTCTTTGAAATTTTCAAGAGAGTGTACTCCAATTGTTAAAGGGAACACATGACATGGTCCCTTTTTACCCTTTTCTATTGTCTTAGATAGCCTAGAGGTCAATTGGTAGCAATCTTCTTGCAAGATCACTTTATTTGTCGCTATCATCAAGAGAGCATGAGGAGGCTTGTATGTGCTAAAATCCCTGATACATGTTGCTTCCCTAATTGGGAACCAATATACCACCTTGATGATGGTATTTTTAGCTTTCTCTGACATACAAGGTGGGCCATGACCGAAGAGTGCCTGATCTAGAGTATCAATAAAATATTATGAAGTGGTTTCGAATGAAGCTTTGTAACTTGGGTTTCAAAATATCTTAGAGTAAATATGTATTAGCTCTAATACCTCTGGGGTCCATTTCAAACCCCACCCTTTGAAATGAAATTTTGCGCAAACGAAATCAAGAAGATAAGATGCCATATAAAATTCTAATGGTTAACCTTTCTCTAGATTCTTGGTTGTTTGAATATTTGTCTTGAGTGTAGATGCCAATATACTCACCCAATTGAATGTTGTTCCTTTAGTGGCTACTATGTGTATCTGAGGCTACTATGTGTATATGAGGTACCCATGACCCAAGGAAAGTATCTATATTTACTCTCATGTACAATCTGTGTTGAAAAATGCAGCAAGAAATTCTCAATTTGATATTTCCTTTATTAAATTGAGAAAATTCGAATTTACACATCAGCAGACAACTTGGATGATGTTAACTTGTGTGACAAGGCTTGTGTCACCCATTTTACTCAGTAAATTCGAATTGGAGTTATAGTTCAGTTTTGCATGTGTGATTACTAATAAGGTTAGTTATCTCATGTTGTTTTTAGTTAAAATAGTTCCAACATTTGGATGAACTAGTGGACGGTCAGTTAGGTAGTGGGAATTTAGTCAAAATTAGTGATCATCTAGTTAAATGATTAATCAGACCAAAATATATTTTGCATGCAGAGAATTCAAGTTACCCAATCGAGGTGGAGATTCCAAGGTAGTGTAACATCAATTGTAGACTAGCCTTGAGTGTGCAGGTGTTGCAGGCAGTCAGAGGATCAACCTAAAAGAATTGTGCAATCAATTTGAGGAATTTCATAAATATTAGGGGCCTAATTCCTCAAGTAAAAGTGCAAGGAAATAGGAGCTCAAGCAAAGGCAAAATTTGGCTAAGTCTAGGTCAGAGCCTTTTAGTGAGCAAAGAGATAGGTTATATAATTGTAGGTTGTGCTCAATTGAGAAAATAGATTGTAATACATATTTACTCTTTTGATTTAATGCAAGCAAGCATTGGGGTTTTTAGCAGTTTCCTTTCCCCAACAAAAATACTTGTTGCATGTGTGTGATTTCTTATTACATGTCTAAATTTTTTGTTCTAGATTGTGAATTACTTTCCGCAATGAAGTAGAGTAGGTTTGTGTCTTTTCATCTTGGTTAAAATTTCATGAGCATCTACGAATATGGATCGTAATTTCTACATGGTAGCATAGTAGGATTCACACTAGAGCAGGAATTCAAATTTGTTCTTAGGAGGTTCAATTTTGGAGCTCAGTATTGCAAGATTTATTTAGAGCTGCGAAGATGACCTTCAATGGACTAAGGCTAGAGTATGCCTTGGAAAGCACCTCTAATTTTGTTGCATGGAAGGATCATATGGAGCCAGTATTGGATGACAATATATTTTTATAATACATGAAGATAGATGTTGCAAAACCATAAGCATATGATGCCTAGAACCTTTCTTAGTAAAATAAAGATGTTGCCAAGGTGAGGAGAATAATCTTGGAGGGAGTATGGGATCACATTGTCTCAAATATCCATGGAAAAGAAACTTCGTTCATAATGTGGAAAGAATTGACATAAATTTTTGAGAATAATAGTGACGATAAGAAGTTGGCACTCAAGGATAAACTTTGAAGTATCAAGATGTAGAAGAATGACACAATTCCACAGTATCTGAGCAAGTTTACACAATGTCGTGATGAACTTGGAGAGGTCGGTGTTACTGTCCTTGAAGAAGAATTGGTAAGCCTAGCCCTTCTAGTCCTTCCCAAGATATGGCATAGTTATCAAGATTCAGTGAATGGGAGGGAGAAACTACCGAATTGGGAGCACTTATGGTCTGATTTGGTATAGGAGGAAATATGGTGGAATACCAGAGATGGGACTTCATCCAAGGGTGAGGATGAAGAAAAATTTGCATTGGATGGAAAGGAAAAGAAGGGAAAAGGGGAGAAATCCCAATCCAAACCAGAATCTAGTTAAGGGGGCAAGAAGAAATATTTTTCCAAAATTAAATGCTTCCATTGTCATGAATTCAGGCATTATGCCACGAACTGTCCACACAAAAAGACAGGAAAGAAGACCTTAAGAGGAGCAGTAGGCGAAGCCTTGGCTTCATAATTTGAGCTTGAATTTACCCCCATTGCAATCATGGACAACATAGTGATGGGGATCATGTGGTACTTGGACTCAGGTGCATCATTCCACATGACACGGAATAGAGACTTTTTCAGTGACCTGGAGGAGAAGACTTGCAGATGCACATCAAGTTGGGGGATGGCTGAAGGTATAGTGTGAATGATATTGGTACAGTCACATTTCATAGGGATTTAGGCTCCCCACTCAGGCTCAAGGATGTCATGTTCGTTCCAGACCTAAAGAAAAATCTTGTCTCTTTTGCAATTTTGGAAGATTGTGGTTATGATGTGATCTTCAGCAAAGGAAAGGCATTCTTGAGACACGTAGCCATAAGACAGGTGAAGTAGATTGAGGTTCATGTGAATAACTTGTATAAGTTAGATGTGGAGTATTATGTTGCATTAACAACTAAGGTGGAGAAGATGTAGAGTTGCGATGTCAATGAATTGTGGCATAGAAGACTTGGTCATTTGCATCATGGTGCCCTGAAGATCATGTAGCAGATAAACATAGGTCTTCCCAAAGGAGCACTTAAGTAGTAGGATGTATGCAAAGTATGTACTTTGGGGAAGTAAACAAAATCCATATTCCATGATCAAGACAATAGAGCACATGAAATCATAGAAAGGATCCACTCTGATGTTTGTGGACCTTTCTCGACAACCTCCACTACTAGGAATAAATATTTTGTCATTTTTTATGGATGACTTCTCACGAAAGTGTTGGATCTTCTTCATGCGGAAGAAATATGAGACATTCTCCAAGTTCATTGAATTCAAGGCACTGATTGAGAAAGAAATCGGCAAGAAGGTGAAGCCTCTCAGGAGAAATAATGGAGGTGAGTATGTGTCGAATGAATTCAAAAATTTCTATGAAAAAGAAAGCATTTTACAAGAGTTGATAGCACCCCACAACCCACGGTAGAATGGGGTGGTTGAGAGAAATAACCATAGCATTGTGGGAGCATTGAGGGTGATGTTGCATGACCAAGGCCTAGCGCTACACTTGTGGGCCGAAGCATGCAACATAGAAATCTATTTGTAGAACCAAAGTCCTCATCGAATTATGGGAATGATTACACTGGAGGATTTATAGGTGAGAAATTTTGATGTGTCACACTTCAAGATTTTTGGAGCCTTTGTTTACTCTCATCTCTCCAAAGAATCATGGAAGAAGTTGGAGCTAGTGGCAGAATTGGAGGTATTTGTAGGTTACCCAAAAACCCCCCAGAACTATCGTGTGCATTTTCCATCCCTTAGAATGACAGTTGTGTGAAGGGTTGTAAAATTTGATGAGGAGAAAGTGGTATGGTTCTATATTGAGAGGGATCTTCAGATCCCACTAGAAGAGGAGATTTTAGCTCCAAAAGAGGAGCCTCAAGAAGTTGTGGAGCATAGATAAATTGAGGATCAGATAGTGGAGACAACCACTCAAGCATAACCATCTAGAGAAGGCAGAAAAAGGACCAAGGAAGTTGAGAGACTTGTGCACGATGCAAAGGAGAATGTGGGTGCTCCTTCAAATCAGTGCAGGCATAGAAGGTCACCAGATCGATACATTGGCTACATGGATTTAAGGTCTTAAATTGTATATATTGATCCATTCTCTTTCGAGGAATCAGTAGAGCAACCTGTATGGGTTGATGCAATGGTGGAGGAGTATGAATCCATTGTAAAGAATAGTGTTTGGGAAGTAGTCCCAAGACCAGTAGTGTTATAGACATTTTTGGGAACTTCAACCCCAATCACAAATGTCCATAAAATGAGGGCTCTTAAGTCCGTAAAAGTGTTGCTTCACTGCCTAAAGGAACAAGGTCAGCTGATTACATCATCTCCCAGAAGTTCTCCACTGAAAACTGCTCATAAATGGTCAAAACTGGACCATACTGAAAACCCAGTGCAGAGGGTGCAATGCATATCACCTTCCCAGTGTAAAACGTGCGATGCATAGTGAATTTCTCCTCTGTAGGGTGCGATGGTCGGGAATGGACAAATGGCAAGGACAAAATGCGAGGTGGAAGATCATGGAATCTTCCAGAAGCTTCCCCTCTGACACTTGCCTCCCTATTTTTGACCAGGGATGAGTAAGAGATCATCATTCTCCAAGTGGAAGCAGGAACTATCAGAGAGAAGACACTAATCGAGATCCCAGAAGATGACTCACCTCCCTATAATCATCTATATATGGATCCCTCATCACAGACATCCAAAGGCTGGAATTTTGTATCTTATAGAGAAGTGTTGTTGGTTTTCTGGTGTACATTCACAGTGTTGGGTGATCTAGCTTTGCTTGGGGTGAAGAAGGGCTTCTTAGCTGGAGGATGATGTTGGGTCAAAGCACATGGTTGTAATCCTCTTGCTATTTTTCATCTGAATAAAGCTATTCTTGTTTCCTTCCATATTCTTGTGTACTTGTTTATATATGCGTGTATATGGTTAATACACATATGATCTTGTATTATTTATGAATTTAGATCCTTGTTTCTTGCATAGTAGTATGTTGTTGTGATTCCACAGGTTCTTTTGAAGCTGGGCAGACAAAGAAAAAGCGGCGAAACTCTATCAAGAGGGAGAGGAAATCAAACGCAAGACTCAGGTTGGTCTTCTTGGTTATCCTCTCGTTTATTTTCATAAAAGGAAACAACGGTAGACTTTGATTGTTTTTTTCTAAGATAGCCACCCATCTTAGTGGGAATAGCAGCATTCGAGTGGACACTATTCCCGGATAACATAGCTGGGTTACCAGACTTGCTCTGGGTGTTCTGTACCGAGATGATGGGTGGAATAATCTTTCTTAATATATTTTATTTGGTTTCTACTTCATCAACTTTGGTGCAGTAGTTGGCCCTTAGTTTCTCAAAATGTACCGGTTGGTCTATTTCTTGGCTAGACCATCACTTAGAGACTGTTTGTCGGCAATATTATTTTGGGCTATGAGTATGCAATTGAATATATTTACTGCGTGCCCCATACTCGAAGTCTCTTTGGTTGCAGTAGCTTCTAGCTTTTCTTATGCAAGCTTTGTCTGATCCTCTGCCATTAATGCATCAACAAGATGCATAACAAGAATGCTCATGGTTGATTCCACTGTGGGCATGTTTTCTTGGAATGATTCTTGATGATATAAACAGTATTTACTCATCCCCAAGTTTTCAATATTCAATACAACATTGGAGCTCTACGCATACTTAGCGAGTTGGTTGTTGCTACTGTCGGAAGTTGCAATCCTTCTAAACAAGTTGAACTTAGGAGGCTTGCTACTCTTGGTGGTCTCACTTGACCTTTATTTCATTTCTTCCAAATCATTTGACAAAGTCTTGATAGTACGGGTCAAGCTCTCAAGATCAATAGTTCTTTCTCTTTGGCCTTACTTATAGAGGCATGAGACCTTTTACCCATTTCCTTGGAGTATTTAGTTGTTTCATCATCTAAAATGATTCCAATCGTGTGCAACTCCTTTTCATCCATGATTGCCTCTTCATGATTTTTGGTCAATATTTGTTTCACAGTTCTCTTTACAAACTTTGCAATGCTGGTCAGAAAGGCAGAAATGTAATAATCGATGGAGGAGGATAATTTGGTATGGTTAATTTTATAAAATTAACCATCCCCATATTTTATCAAATTAACCATCCCAGATTATCCTCCAAAGATGAGGTGCCCAAATAATTTGAATTCTGGAAAAAAATCTGCCTCGACTAAAATCCTGAAAATTTTAATTAAAAATCTTAATTCTAATTAAATATACAATTAAGATTAATTATAGTTAATTAATTACAAATTGTTAAATTAATTATATACATTCTATTGAAAAATATTAAATTAAATTACAAACTAAAAAAAATGGTTGAATTAATTACAAAATCCAATATAATTCTCATATGAATTAAAATTATTTACAAAATCCAATATAATTCTCATATGAATTAAATTATTTACAAAAAAAAAATAAAATAATAATAATAATTAAATTATTGAACATTATATTAATCAAATACATTATTTAACATTATCATAATATTATATTCACACAATTACATAACTAATATGAAATAAATTCTCTATGTGTTAAGAAACCTTTATACAAACTTTAATATACAAATCAATATTAGATAACCAAGCCCGTTGAAGCTATGAGGGACATCGGACATCGGAGATGAAGTGATATCAGAAGTTTTAAAATGAAGTTACGATGGCCTAAAATCCCAAGGTCTGATGTGTAAAGAGTATCGGGAAGCATGAGGTAGAGTCATCGAAACCTTGGGAAGAATGGATATCGGAACATCAGAGGTCAAGCGAAATATCGGATAGTGGAGGAATTGAATCATATTCGAGGTAACATATCAAAGGAATCATATCAGGGGTTTTAGGAAAAGTCTTTCAATAAAAGAGTTCTGATAAAGGGATTTAATGGAAATATCGGAGGTATCGGAGGTTTCACATGATAAAACTTACGATAATGAATGTGTCGATATAATAAATGACAGTTGTGGGAGCACCGGATAATTATTATATTCATTTATATAAAGGGGCGCAGGTCTTGTAATAACCCTTGGTAAAATCCCTTTAATGTTATTCTATTAATAAAGTCGGTATCAGGGAAAAGGACATTGGGATTGGGTTTTATCATAACATTCTTTGAAAGGAAGTTACGATATAATAGAACTCCGATGAAATTTTTCTGATATGACTTTCACTTTATGAGTGGGGCTTATCGGGGTTTATGTTTATTGTAATTTTTTAAAGGTGCAACTCTAATATATGGTTTATGATATTATTATGTGTGGCAAGGAATAGTTGTATTGGGGGGTATAAGGTGAAGTGGAGCCCACTTGGAGTTGGTCACTTCCATTATGAACTACATCCACTTTAAAATTCTGACAAAATGAACTATAGCTACCTTGTAATTTCAGGATTTTAGATCCTCATTATTTTTAAAACTGAGAATTGGAAGACTTCCAAGATCCCGAAAACACATAATTTTAATTGTTATACAATTTGGTTGTGGTGATTTTGTAGGACCGCTAGCAAAAATGAATTAATTAGTAAAATTTGATAAGAATCAATATTTACAAATAATTTACAAAAATTAACATAATATACATTTTGTACATTTTTTAGCCCTGGCGGTAAAAATTATCAAACTTCGGAGAAGCGTCATTTGCAAATTGTGCATTCAAATGAGATGAAATGAAAGTCGATGGAAAGCCAGTGGAAAATCGAACACAGTGAAGTAATCGAAATGGAAATCTGAATAAAATGAAAATGTAGCAAAATTGTAGGACACTTAACCAAATGAAAAATATTAAAAGGCAATTTAGCCAAAATTTATGGAAAGGGTGCACATTAATTGAAACAAATAAGATAAAAATGAGAGTGTTGATTTTTCACCTCAACAAGTGGTACTACTACGTCTAACTTAGAGGCTCAATTTTCTCCCCTCTCTACAATAAAAGAACCTTGACATATTTACAACTGAACACTCACCAGGCACACCTTATTTCTTTTCGAAAAAACCATTGCATCCCCCTCTCTTGCTGATAGTCAGAACCAAGGAAAATATTTAAGGATTCAGCAATTGGGCCTTTATACAAGATGGGACTCCTACACCAAATGGTGTGAGGTCTAATTGGGACTTCACATCGGGGATATCCCTTGAATGTTGGTTGGTTCATCACCATCAACATTTCTGGTGAGAAGGAGGGAAAACAAACTTTTATGGATGATAACCCCACCAAGCCAATGTTACTTCCTCTGGTCAAGGCAGTAACATTCCTAGCAACTCCCTTGTGCGCATTATTGAAGTTGGTAATTCTTCTTAGCCCGAGATTGCACAGCCTTATGAACTCACATATGAATAGATTTGGGCCATCCGCCCCATCCCCTGAAATTTTGTGAGAGTTATTGGACTGATACCTAGAATAGAAATTCTTCCATATTTTCTGAAGAAGAAACAAACCACCCCTACTAGGATAGTGGTTTCAACAGTTGAAAAGTTGTTTCTCACCACCCTTGAAAAGTTAGCAGACTCTGAACAAAACACAGAAAAACCATAATAACCTTCAACGGTGGTGACGGTGATAACGTAGTGCTCTTAGACGATACTTTCCATTGGTTGGGTAGAGAAGAAGAAGAAGAAGGCCAATCAGATTTTGAAGAAGAAGGGAAAGACAGTGAACAGGACATAGCAGACCAAGATCTAGACTGGATGTCTTAGGGCCCACTTGCACTACTAGGTGTGTTACATATGATGCCAAGGCATCCAGAAAATCTCCTAACGAAGTATGACCCTAATAGAGAAATAAAATTGAAGGACCATCTAGAAAAATTCTACCTACATTTGCAAATACTTGAGGTACACCATGATGATGTAGCATGTAGATTGTTTCTATGTACCTTTGATGGTAGATGGTAGAGCAATTGTGTGGTATAATAGTCTTCCTTCAAATTCCATCCAGAACTGGAGGGGGTTTAAGAAAATATTCCTTAATAAATTTGCTAATAACAAGACCCTTTCCATGTTATTGAAAGAGTTGGGCAATCTCAAGATGGATCCAAAGGAAAAAGTGAAAGATTTTAACCATAGGTTTAACCACATTCTTAATAAATTCTCAGCAAACAGTAAACCTTATGACTCCATCACTATCAATTATTACACTTCTAACTTTCTGACCAACATTTCACAATTTGTAAAGAGAACTGTGAAACAAACATTGACCAAAAATTATGAAAAGGCAATCGGGGTTGAAAAGGGCTTGCACACGATTTGAGTCATTTCAGATGATGAACTAGCTAAAGACTCCAAGGAAATGAGTAAAAGGTCTCAAGCCTATGTAATTAAGGCCAAAGAGAAAGAAATTATTGATCTTGAGAGCTTGACACTTACTGTCAAGACTTTGTCAAATGAGTTGGTAGAAGTGAAACAAAGGTCATGCGAGACCACGACGAGCAACAAGCCTCCTAAGTTCAACCTTTTTAGAAGTATTTCCACTTCTGGCAATAGAAGCAACCAACCCGCTATGTATGCGGAAAGCTCCAATGTTTTGTTGAATATTAAAAACATGGGTACATGTCAATATTGTCTGTATGATCAAGAATATCATTCCAAGAAAACATGCCCATAGTGGAAACAAGCCATGAGCATTCTTGTTACACATCTCGTTGATGTGGTAATGGTTGTTGGGCATGGAATGCCCCCAAGGCATGTATTAGGGCTCAAAGCCCAAGTTTTGACCGAATATTGTTGTAAAGCTCTGTGAATTGCGAGTGCGAGGCGCGAAAGTATGATAGAGTCATAGGGTTGTCCGCCCTAGTGTTGTAATGAAATGTCAGCTGGATAGACCTACCCATGGTCTACTGACCATGGGATTGTATAAATAGAGAGAGGCTCTAAGTGTAAAAATAGATAGATAAGAGGAGAGAAAAAGGAGTCTAAGTGACTAAGTCGTAAGTTGAAGTGTGTCTTTTGGTCGTAGAGTAGGAGAAGGCTCTGCAGCTGAGTGCGCAGAGGCCTAGTAGTCCACAGCTGAGTGTGTAGACCCTTGCAGCTAAGTGTGCACGACGAGTCGGGTCAGTAACCAAGGAAGGAATATAGAAAAAGAAGCTTTGTCATAATTCTGTGTATTTGTTCTTGGGTAATGCATGTTTGATATGATTTGCAAATATACTGTTTATTTACTGCACGCACCTGTATGAATGGTTTATGTTGTTAAGTATAACTTAAAGCATGCAAGTAAGCTAAAGATAATCAACTAACATTGGAATACTAGTAAGGGCTTGGGTAGTAACACAAAAGCGTGGCATTCAGCCCCTGAGTAGGGCTACGCGAGGGCAGTATATCAAGCTGTGAGGTACGGGAAAGTGCATGAAGCAACTGGTGCGTAGGGTCAAAATGCAGACCACTTGAACTCATTAGATATCTCCAAGGTGCAGAAACCTGGTTCTAGCACCCTCCCATACTACTTCGGGTTAGACCTCAATCCGTGCTCCATAGACTATTACCGAAAGGGCTAGTAGTACTGGGATTTGTTTGGCTAACTTAACTCTGGACCTGGGTTAGGCCCAATAAGCCAACAAATGGTTTCGTTGCTAGGACTGGGATCTGCATAGAGATGTCTGATGTCGTATCACCAGAATCCGACAAAGAAAGGAATTGAAGAGTGGTTATATTTCTACTTATATACGGAGATCCATGAAATTTTCTTCGCATCCTTCCACTCTGAGTTGTACGAGTGGATTACGAAGTTAGCAAACAGTCAAGGAAGGTGTAAGCTTGACAAACCTATTGTGTGGACTCCAGAGTTGGTGCACAAATTGGAAGCATCAGAAGATAAGATCGTGTGCACTATGGATCACTGGCTCGATCGAATTATAGGAGGATTTATCACCGAGTTCGCAGTATATACTTCAATCAATTATAGCGAGGTGGAATGATGCTTCCTCAAAAGACCACGATTTAAGTAAGTTAAATATTTGAACACTTGGATTAAGATTTTACTATGTGAAAAGCGGGTTATGCAAATAAATTGATGTTTGGGGCTACGCGAAGTGGGAGGATCTACAGAAATGAAGGTAGCGTAGAACTAGAAACTAGCCCCTTGATTTCACCTCCCGAGAAAGCGAGGAAGAGCTCGCGAAGGTTTCACCAAGAAGTGCGATCAGCTTGATAAAGCAGCGAACTCCTCGCATACCACTTCCACCTACACCACCACCAGTCTCACCATCTTCACCCCCGTCTTTGCCCACACCACCTCCGCCACCACCACAGTTCAATATGGCAAGTGCGATAAAGTTGACGGTGTTCAAAGGAGTAGGGAATGAAGCTATGGACCAGTTTTGGTTCATGGTAAGGATTGTATGGGAAGCACAGGGAGTCACGAATGACAATATAAAGAAAGAAACATTGGTCAGTGCTTTGCAGGATAGCGCACTAACTTGGTACATTAAGCACTCCAATGACAATCCGAATGCAAGGATCGTGGATATCCAAGCTGCACTAAATAAGGAATTTAGTAGGCCAAAATTAGAGACATAGTCGATCATCAAATTTAAGGAAACCGTGATGCTTTCAGGCGAGACCCCCTAGGAGCTAGATCAGAGACTGAAGTGTACAATTTGTCAAGCCAACAGGACCTTGATGGATGGGCAACATCGCGCATTGTTCATAGCATTGCTAATGCCGCATCTAAGGAACACGTTGTCACAGCAAAAGCTAACCACTTAGGATGAGGCCTTGGAGATCGCAATGAGACTACGCGAGACCCCGATACAAGACCCTAACCTGGGAGTTCAACAGATCCATGCATAGTTGAAAAACTTGTGCCTTGAGATGTATAGTTTGAAACAAGACAGGACAGCTCACCCAGAAGTGCGCGAGGAGGTATGGTGTGTAAAGTGCAAAGGCCAAGGACATGACAAGGAACATTGTCTAGTCTTTATGAACTACCTAGTGGGAGGAGGACCAATGCCATTGAGACCGGAGGCACAATCAGGATTGAGCGTGGTGCCTGCATTATGGCGCACGATTTGTCAGATAGGAGGGAAGCATGCTATAGATAACTACCATCTATTACGGAAGTACCCGCACAATTCCCAGCAGTTGTTCTATAATTTCTGCAGGTTAGTAGGCCACAATGAGTGCACCTATAGAGGTTATTAACTGATGATGGATCAGACTCCTACCTACAGAGTTAAGACCAAAACACAGGCCCTCGATCAAAATGCAGGGATGGTGCACACTGGATTTCAGGGGCATGGACAAGGTTGAGGTGGAATGGGACCAGGAAGAGGTTGCAGACAACTGATATGTTACAATTGCGGAGGACCGGGGCATTATGCCCGCAATTGTACAAATCCGACGAGACCATCATGCTTATATTGTACCCAGTTTGATCATGAGATAGAGGACTCTCCCACACTGATAGCAAGGTTGCACGATAAAGGGGCACTCCAACCTCCCACAATTCAAAACCTGCAAATGATGAGGTCTAAGTCACACGAGGAAGACCCGATTGTAAATATCGTGCTCTGAAGTGGTATTAGGACAGTGGATGACAAAGGTAAGTAGCCCGAAGAGAGTTCCTAGGTTCACAAGGCTCCAACAAAGGGACCAGAATTTGATTTAGAGAGCACTAAAGAGACATTCATGGAAGCTAAGAAGAGCTTCGTAGATGCCTCCACTTCAAGAAGTAAAGACAGACTAGAACTAGAAATGGACCCATCAATGCTCACTACATTTTTGGAGACATGCATGAAGCTGCTGCATGATAGCAAAGCTGTGAAGGGCTGCAATAACTCATCACTAGATGTGCTGGAAATGCCAGGAGAACCGTGTGTAGTCCGAAGCTCGGGAAGACACAACGTGAACAGGAAGAGAGATGAGATTGACCGCATAGATAGGGGAATATGAAATGGATCAAGTGATTTTGGATCTAGGATCGGATGTGAACATCCTTCCAAAGTAGACATGGAAGCACATGGGCAGGCTTGCGCTGCAATGGCTCCTATTCAATTGTGAATGGCGAACCAACAAAAGATCCTACTTATGGGAAGATTGTATGGAATAATGGTAGATATCGAATGTGCGAGCGCGCTAGCATATTTCGAAGTGATAGAGATTGTTGATGAAAGCAATCCCTATCTTGCGCTACTGGGAATAGATTGGTCCAATGACATGAATGGAGTGATAAATCTAAAGAAGCGCAAGATGGTTTTTTAGAAAAATTCACTGCGCGTAGTGGTACCTTTAGACCCTGGGGAAGGATCGCACTACACAGATCCAGTGCGCGACTATGACAACGACAATGATCGAGACTGTATCTACACGATAACCGTGCGGGAACAGGACTGGGTAAATCCAACAGTAGATGGCAGGATCTCGTGGGAGTACGAAAGCTCCTACACCTCAGATTCGGACAAGGAAATAGAACGATGGCAGAATCGGTTACACAAGGTAACCATGCTCAACTATAACATGATGATAAGGTCACTACGCTATATGGCAACAAAGGTAAGAGATCTACCTATGTATAACGGGTTGAACGAGGTGGATGATTTCCTAAACTAATTTGAAAGAGAAGTACCAGAACAGCAGCGTTTCGATGCTCTGAAATGGGTACTACGCGCTACACCCACAAGATGGTGGGGTATGCATCAAAGAAGTTTATATGACTGACACAAATGCAGAAGAATGATGTGCATATGGTTTAGAAATCCTCAGATGTGGATGACAGCTGAGTATGAAGGACGAACTAGTCTGTGTGCCCATCTTTCCAGATGGGTATAGGTGTATGGTGCGCAACCTACATGAACGCACACCGTCCTGACGATAGGACACACGACCGACAAGCAGGATCAGGCAAGAAAATGGCACGAATGACTAGGAAGTATGGTAAGACCAAGCACGCAGAAGCTTTTGACAAGGTACGCGGAGCACTGAACATGATCTGCCATGAGAAATGAGCTGACTACGACCTACGCGTGCCAGCGGTTCTCATGACTTATAGGACCATGTGAAAAACCCTGACCACGCTGGCACTTCTGAAGTTGAAGTATGAAGCAAATTTTTTAGTCCCTATGGAGCATGCAAAGCCTAGTTCGCGCATAGTAGCACTAGTAGATACGATGGTTCACGAAGCCCAAAAAGAAGGGATCACACAGCTGCAAGAAACAGAACGCATGGGACTTGAGGAAGAAATTCAACAGGGAAACCTTAGACTCCAAGAACTTGAAGAAGAAAGGGTACAGTTAAGAAAGAAAAATGCTCCGGTGGACACGAAAGTCAAGAAACTGGAGGATGGGATAAAGGAAGATTTTCTCGCCGAAAAACCTAAGATGGTAAGGCAAGGTGTGTACGATCATGCTAACAAGTTTGAGAACTATCACATTGAATTGATTAGTCTGATGCCTTGGCTTGCACCACATATTGTGAAGCATAGTAACCAGGGTAGTGTGTTCCAAATGGTGAAGTGCGCGATGCCGACCGTAACAATAAAAGGTGGGGAGTCTCTAGGAACCATGATGGTGGGCAGGATGGAACTCTACACGGGTGGTGCGACCACCAAACTAGTCAAAGGGAATATAGTCCTAGCACTCCAAGCAATTAAAAGGAAGTGTGGGACGATAAACTACTCTGCTTGGAAGCTGCGCAAGGTTGGAGTTGCACGCAGAAACAAAAAGTCACAAGGTCGGCAACTGCACACAAGGGGTTGCGTTGTCTCGTAGGTTGGTTAGAAAGTGAGCGTTAAAGTAACTATTCATGATGGGATGCTTGACTTGAGGCCAAATGGAGTGGGCGGAAGGCATGTAAAACGTGATTTATGGGAAAAATCTGGGAAAACCTACCGCCAAGAAAGCATTAATGAACTGGAATTGGGGGGAATGGTCAAATTCAAATTCAAAAAGTGCTATAAAATACAAAGGGCTGCCCAGCAAGCAACACTTGGTCATTTTCAAACTGAGCAGTTGAGCAGAGCCCTGAGTATTGTGAGCTAAGCATTGATTGAGCCCTGAGTTCACCAATGCTATATTTCCAGACGAATAAGATGGCAACTGCTCAGGATGTTATGGACATAACAGAAGTAACTGTTGAGGAGGTCGTGCGGGCCCTAATTGTGGGGGATATTCCATAAGGTGCCAATATTGTGGAAAAAATCTTGAAATCACCATGCATGCAAAGACCCAAGAAGGACAAGCAAGCAATGGACCCTGTATGCATGTCCCCACAGAACCCGCTGCGCAACAAACTGTCGATGGAGGAGAAGGGGAAAGCCTTCACTATAGAAACAGACAAAGAAGAATAATATCTATAGGATCTTACCATCATAGAAGAAGAAGATGAAGGCATGGAGGAGGATACTCAACCTATGCACCCTGTGACAAAACTACCCGACTATGTCCCCTCGCAAAAAGCGAAGGCCAAAGTGCCCAAAGACCTGGATGAGACCAAGAGCTCGCTCCAGACCCCGCTCCTCCCAGATGGCATTATGTTTGAAGGTACGCACCTGGGCCACATGCCGAGCATGAAATTCAAATATTGGGACCTCGCTGATCACGAGAAGTTCCCTCACCATGAGAATGGAAACCTCATGAAGCATAACACCGCAAGGGTGGTGACAGCATTAGAGCCGCGGAAGTGGTTGCGTGGAGTGGAAAAGGTCGAGCTACTGAACCTACTAACCTCCGCGCAATTCAAGAACAGTTGGAGGGACTCCGAACAAAGATTGTCACGTTGACAGAGTGACTCGAGGGCGAGTCATGATGTTTGTGTTGGGGGCATGTTGGGCATGGAATCCCCCTAAGGTATGTTTTGGGTCTCAAAGCCCAAGTTTTGACTGAATCCTGTTGTAAAGCTTCGCTAATTGCGATCGCGGGGTGCGAAAGTATGGATAGAGTCATAGGGTTTTTCACCTTAGTGTTGTAATGAAATTTCAGTTGGATATACCTACCCATGGTTCGCAAACCATGGGATTGTATAAATAGAGCAAGCCTCTAAGTGTAAACAAAGATAGATAATAGGAGAGAAAAAGGATTCTAAGTGATTGAGTCATAAGTTGAAGTGTGTCTTTGGGTCATAGAGTAGGATAAGGCTCTGCAGCTGAGTGTGCAGAGGCCTAGTAGTCTGTAGCTGAGTGCATGGACCCCTGCAACTGAGTGCATAAGGCAAGTTGGGTCTGTAACCAAGGAAGGAATTAATAAAAAGAAGTTTTTTCATAATTTTGTGTATTTATTCTTGGGTAATGCATGTTTGATATGATTTGCAAATATATTGTTTATTTACTGTGTGGACCTGTATGAATGGTTTATGTTGTTAAGTATAAATTAAAGCATGCAAGTAGGCTAAAGATAATCAACTAAAATTGGAATACTAGTAAGGGCTTGGGTAATAACACAGAAGCGTTGCGTTCAGCCCCTGAGTAGAGTTATGCGAGGGTAGTATATCAGGCTACAAGGTACGGGAAAGTGTACGAAGCAACCAGTGCACAGGGTCAAAATATAGAACTCTTGAACTCATCAGACATCTCCAAGGTGCATAAACCTAGTTCTAGCACCCTCCTATACTACTTCAAGTGAGACGTAAGTCCATGCTCCATGGGCTATTGTCGAAAGGGCCAGTAGTATTGGGATTTGTTTGGCTAACTTAACTCTGAACCTGGGTCAAGCCCCAATAAGCCAACAATGGTTGAGGATCGGATTGAGCCTGCAAAAGAAAATCCATAAGTCAGTTAAACTGAAGAGACTCCAAGTGTGGGGCACATAGTAAACATGTTCAACTGCATACTCATAGCCCAAAAAAGTATTGCCAACAAATAGCCTTTGAGTGAGGTCTGGACCAAAATCAAAGCAATTGATACAATTTGAGAAGCCAAGGACTAGCTACCACATCAAAGTTGAAAAAGTAGAAAATCAAAGAAAATATATTAAGAAAGATCATTCCACCTATCATATTAGCACAAAACACTCAGAGCAATTCTGGTAACCCAGCTACAATGAAAAGTTCTTCTGTAAGTAGTAAGAATAAGACCAAGATTCCAGAAGTCACAAACCAAGTTTCATCACCTAAACACTTTAGAAATCCTTCTCACTATAGATTACAACATAGTTGATGACATGAAGAAGTTTTGTGTGAACATTTCAATGTTTGAACTAACAAAGATCATGAGCCAACAGGACATCCTCTTATCCGCACTTGGTAAGTCCACACAGGTAATGATGCTTTTTCTAACAAGAGTTCTGGTACGTATTATGATTCCCTTGAATCTGTACTTAATTCTTTAACAATGGATGCAAGTACATTATGCCCCCATTTTCTATTAACTTTTGAAATCTTCAATTTCAATGTACACAATTGCTTGGCTGATTCTGGTGCATCGGTGAATGTAATTCCATTTTCTATCGCTAAGAAAATCAATGCAAAATGGGACAAAAAAATGCACAAATTATTCAGCTAGACAGAACTCATGTCCATGCAATTGGTGAACTCATAGATGTGATTATCGGTTTATCATCCCATGAGCGAGTCCACTAATGTATCAACATATTTATTATGGACATTCCAGAATTATATGGAGTTTTGTTGAGCAGAGATTGGTCCAGCAAGCTACAAGGGTACTTTTCTATAGATTGGTCACATTTATGGTTTCTGTATAAGGGCGGAAATAATCAGATCTAGGTGAATTCAAAGAGATACTTGAAACATATTGTCACTCCCCTGAATGGACAGAATGAACCTGTGGCTTTTGTATAACTTATCTTTGACAATTGCTTCCTGAAAACCCAACTAGGGTGTTATCTTGCACATCCATCCCTAGTCCTACTAGATACATAGTTGGAGCTCCTTCCTAGTCCAACTGGTGAAAATGACATTTGTACAATTAGTAATAGTAATAATAGTACTAGTGTAGTTCCCAGTGTTTGTACATAGGATATATGGAATTTATACTTTGATGGTTCCAAAATGCAAGAGGGCTCTGGAGATGGTTGCATTTTAATAGACCCGCTACAGAGAAAACAATTAATCTCTAGCAACTTGGAATTTGAGTACATGAACGACACTACATAATACGAAGCACTTATCTTGGGATTGTGTTGGCTTAAGGGGGCCTGACCTAGGTTCAGAGTTGTTCATGCCAACCAACAAATCATTAACTACTGGCCCTATCAGCAACAGCCTGCATAGCGCAGGTTGCAGTCTCACCCGAAGCAGTATTGGGGGATGCTAGAACTAGATTTTTTCATCCAGAGACCATGTGATAAGTGGTCTTAAGCTCTTGTTTCTCATATCTACCTTCACGTAGATCGGTATCCTTATATGGATCGCTATTGTAACTTTAAGAAAACGACTTCTAGACCTTCGTAAAGGTATATGATCATAATTTATAGACCCTAAGGAGGCAAATTATCCACTTTCGCACACTAATTAATAACCCTAGATCTGCCTTCGTGCAGATCTATTCAATTCATCAAAAATCATAATAGAATTAACCCTTATCTTCGCAAAAATAGATAATTACTTAGTTCATGCATAAACATTATAGATTCAATATATTTGCATAGCATTTACACAATATTCCATAGAAAACATATTATTGGGTGACATAACATAACATAAATAGAATTAACAATAATGATCAGTGCAAGATATTTCTCCAAAATCAGAGTTTATTTAGTTCCAGCGTTCAATTTACAGACTTCTCCACCCTGCGCACTCATTTGAAGGGGTCCGCACACTCAGTTGTAGACTTACCAAGGCCTCTTACACACTCAGTTGCAGGAGCCTTCTCGTTTTTCCTAAGTACAGGAAGCAGAGCCTTCCTATCTTAGCACTTGCCCAAAACAATCTCTATCTTGACTTGTCTACTTCATGCTTAGTTTTTTTTCTAGACTTGCTATGACTCAAATATATAACATTTCCAATGCAATTCCATGGCTTGCAGACCATGGAAGAGTGTCAAAACCAACCTATCACTTACCTAAACAAGGGGATAAATCCCCTTTGAGTCCTATCTATTTGCGCACTCCACATCTACATTTCATGGAGACTTTACATTATTTACAAAAAATTTACAAAATTGGGTTAAACTAACCCCAAAACTGACCCTCAAGACCCTATCCCAATAGGCCCCCAACACAAATATGGTGACTCTTCCTTGAGTCACTCGACTAGAGCCTCAATCTTGCTGTGAAGTCCACCAACCACAACCTGCAATGTTGTGATGTCAATAGAGCTCTGTACCGCAACCTATTGCACTTCTTCGACCAATTTCTCTATCGTTGGTCCTTCCACTGCTAGGTGCATTTTCCTCTGAATTTGTTGTAGTGTCCTTAGCTTTTCCTGGAGTGATAGAATGAGCTGGAAAGCTTCCTCTATCCATGTCTATAATCTAGCCCTTAGAAGGGCCTCTTTCCATTGGATCTCTTTTGTCTATGACTACAGCTGCTTGCCTTCCTGCAATCGCGTGAGGCTTTGTGTTGCCACCAAAGTGTGCACAGTCACCCATACTTCATCATACTTACATTGCATCTCCCTGATATCTGTGTTGATCCTCTGCAAGTTGGGGTCCTCCTGTAAGTTTGTCCATAACTCCATAACTTGATCAAACATCCATGCACAGTCTATTATTGTGGTATCCGATGTGCGCATATTTTCTCTGATCGCTACTCCGCGTTGCTCCCGAATCTCTGGCAGAATCGTTGGTTGCAACTTCAGGTACAGCTTCACTTGTCGCACTCCTATTGTCCATCGCGCAACCTCCCTACCCTATTCTTCACCTTGTCAGGCAACATAGTTTATAGTCTTGTAATCCCTTGCAACTTTATGGATTACTAAGATTGTCCCGCTACCATATAGTCATTGCGCAGGGGCAAGATCCCTTATGTATAGTTTCAACCTGCTTCCATTCACTTTTCTAGTGAATGGTTCCCCATTCAGCTTCGCAAGCTGAACTGCACCACCATCTGTGATCTCCTTAACAATATATGGTCCCAACCACTGCATTTGAAATTTCCCTGGAAATTGTTTGAACTTTCTCTCCTGGAGCAGCACTAAGTCATCTATCTTAAAAGTGTGCAGCTTAATATGCCTATTGTGTCATGCCTTCTCGTGTTCCTTTTGCACTTTCTAGTGAAATCCTACAAGAAAGAGGTCCTCTTCCAACTCCATGATCTGCACGAGACATTCCTCCAAGGTTTTGCAATCTACCATCTCCGTCAATGATGCAATATGTAAACTTGGCACAATATACTCCATGGGCATCAACGCTTCAACTCCATAGAGTAGCCTAAATGGTGTTTGTCATGTCAACTTCTCGCAAGTAGTCCTATAAGCCCATAACACTACTGGCACACGCATATCCTAGTCATTCCTCTGCGTGTTGCGGATCTTTTTTAGTGCATTATCCAAAATTTTGTTAAATTATTCCGTCGTTCCCTTCACATGGGGGCGATAGGGCATGCTCTTTTGATGATACACCTGGAATTCTTCAAACATCACGCTGATCGTTTCATTCAAGAAGTGTGTACCCCTAACACTCATCAGTATCTTAGGGCATCCAAACCACATTAAGACATACTGAAACAAAAAATTTACGGCAGTAGCAATTGTACAATCCTTCACTAGTTGCACTTCCACCCATATGGACAAATACTCTGTTGCAATAATGATATACCTCACACCTGTCTTCTTTCCTAGTAGTTGTATTGGAACTATGAAGTCAATGGCCCATTTATCAAATACCTGGAAAGAAACCTAAGGATTTAAAGGCAACTCATCCCTTCGTGAAGACTTCCCTGTCTATTGGAAAGCATCACACTCCTTACAATATGCTTTAGAATCCTTGTGTAATGTCAGCCACCATAACCCAGCGTGCAAAATATTTTGCACGGTCGCTTTTCCTATGTAGTGGCCTCCTACCACTCCTCCATGTGCTTCAGCAAGGATACTAGCGTGTTCAAACTCAGGAACATAAGTTTGCAGTATCTCATCTATTCCCATCTTATACAATGACTCGCAATCACTGAAAAATCTGACGCGTGAACTACTAACTCCTTCTTTTTCTGGGTAGAGTAGCATTTCGAAGTTGCTCCCATTGTTAAAAACTAAATGATATTCATGAAAATATCATCCGCGACAGGCACCGCAAAGATCTATTGGTTCTTCTCCTATTTTAATCCTTGACAGATGGTTTGGTCCTGCATTCAACTTTCCAGGCTTCATAATCACTTCAAGGTCATATTCCTGAAATAGCAATAATCATCGGCATATCTTTCCCCCCAACACAGTTTTATTGACCAGGTACTTCATCGCAGAGTTATCTATATACATTTTTAAGTGTCCACCAAAAAAATAATGCCAAAACTTCTACATAGCGTAAACCATCGCTAACCCTTCACGCTCTGTAGTGGAGTAATTCTTCTCAGCCTTGGATAACTTTCTACTCGTTAAGGCAAGGCTATCAGATGATCAATCTCTCCTTCACTTGTCTGTGTTAATACTACTCTATTGGCTTGTTGGGGCCTAACCCAAGTTCGGAGTTAATTAGCCAAACAAATCCCTGTACTACTAGCCCTTTCGGCAACAATCCGCGGAGCGCGGATTGAGGTCTCACCTGAAGTAGTATGGGGGGTTGCTAGAACCAGGTTTCCACACCCTTGAGATATCTGAGGGTTTGATTCATTCCAACTACTCATCCCTGCACGCAGGTTGCTTCGCACACTTCCCTGGCCTTCGCGCCCTGATATACTTGCCTTTGTGTAGCCCTAACTAGGGGTTGTGGGGCTTCTACACTGTTGGAGCAACGCTCTACACTATTTCCCTAAGTTTCACCTGAGATCTTACCTATCTTCCTTCACCAGTTAGTCACCTTCACGTAAATATAAGCCTTGTGTTATATTTAATTATACAGCATACACATATAATTTCTAACAGCAAATAAACAATACACTTGCAATTTATACCCAATAATACATTAAACAGGAAAAGATACACAAAAATATGGTAAACTTCTCTTTATTAATTCTTCCAATGGTTACAAACTCGACCTTCCCTACGCACTCAGTTACAAGGGTCTGCGCACTCAATTGCAGAGCCTTCTCCAACTCTACTACCCAAAGACACACTTTACACTTCAACTCAATCTCTTAGAATCATCATGCTTCTTTTCTTTCCATTCGCCATGTTCTCTCTTCTACACTTAGAGCCTCGCTTTATTTATACAATCACATGGTCTTTGAACCATGGTTAGGTCTATCCAGTCAACATTACATTAAAAAAACAAAGGCAGACAACCCTGTAACTCTATTATGACCTTGCGCTCCGCGCCCACAAATCGTGGAGCCTTTACAAAGGACTTGATCAAAACTTGGGCTTTAAGCCCCAACACATGCCTTGGGGGAATTCCATGCCCAACAGGCCCCCAACACAAACATCGTGACTCGCCCTCAAGTCACTCAGTCGGCACGGAGATCTTTGTGCAGAGTCCCTCCAACTCTTTTTGAACCACTACAAGGTTAACAAGCACTAAGCGGCTACCTGTTGGATTTCCTGTATGCGTTGTTCCAAGATCGCGGTGTTGGAACTGCTTCCCTGCATCTGTTCCTACGTCCCTGGTATTTGTGTGAGCTTCCCTTCAATTACTGTTGTGATGGTGAAGGCTTCTTCGATCCAAGTCTAAATGCACTCCTTCAGGACTACTTCTTTGTGTTGTGTCACGTCCACTTGTTCTTTGAGCGCTTTGGCCTGTTACATCTATGCGAGCCTTTGAGTGAGGGCCACCATCTGCGTAGTTCCTTTGATGTTGTCATACTACAACTAGAGTTCACATGCCTCTGTCTCTAAGCACTGGATGTTGGGGTCCTCCTGCAAGTTTGTGAGGACCTCAGATGACTCCTTCAATATTCTGGTGCAGTCCCTCACTGCACTGCCAATCTCATCCAGTCCTACTGTAATAGTGCTGGCACGTTGTTCTCTTACTTTCAGAGGGGTGGACAATTGTGCCTTCAACCGCAACTCTACAATTTGAAGGTTCAGCTCCAACTGAACCTTAGTCATTTCTTCTCTCACCTTGCACACCCCTGCTACTAGCCTGTGGATGCGAGCCTCTACTGGTGTGTCTATTGGATTGGCCAGCTCAGGGACACTTTGACAAGCTTTGTCTAGTACTTGTACCAGCTATCGATTCTATGACACCACTTTGTCGCACTACAAGCTCAACTACTCCATGTTGATCTTTTGCTCACTTAGTACTTCCAGCACGTGGCTCTCCCTAACCCGTAGTTTTGCAGTGATTCCATCTTGCAGAACGTATAATGTCTCCCGTGGGAGTGCAACCATGTTGATCCTAATACCCTTCAATGTGCTAATAATAGGCCTATTAGCCTCATTTGTTGTCACCAGTGCTCCTTCCGGCAACACTATTGTATTTTTCACCAGAGCGCGCAATATCTGCTCTGATGTAGTTGTCCCTACTACGATGTTGGTCGAAAGGGTACCAGCCTGAGGAGTGCACACATGTAACTCCTGCAGCTATGCTCTGAGGGTCCCCAACACAATCTGGTACTCCTGCACAAAATTTTGGAGGGCCTTGGAGGTGACATCGCGCACTGTCTCGCCTATGTCGTGCAGATCACCCTTGGTAAGGGTGATCGGGTTGATAGACAATTTTGATGCCTTGACCTTCATGCGTGACCCTGTCTTCTCGCTCAGGCACTGGCTTTTCAACTATGTTGACATATTTTGTGGGTCAGCGCCTCCCTCCTCTTACTCTACTTCCTTCTCATGCGAAGAGGACTTTTGGCCCTTGCACACCTTCGCAGCTACCTCCTACGTTGCTGCTACTACTGCGACATTTTTTTGTTCTGCTATTGTCTGTGCAGTAGGTTTTATGAGGACACCCATACGGGAACCATTACCTCTTTGTATTTCTTTGGTCTTGGTGTGTGCAGTGATTTAGGGATTTCTGCCACAATCTCGAGCCCTTCAGGGGCATCCCCTACATTCAGGTTCTGTGCGGCCTCTTCGGCGGTCATCTCTGTAATTTCCATAACTTCCTCAGATGTTGCCATCGTGTATGACTAGAAATCTATCACTCGCATACTCAGGGGCTCAATCAACATTCCAAACAGGTCAAATAGGGCTTTTCTTAGGCTACGTGGGGTATACAGCAGCTCAATTCTCAAATGACCAAGTGTTGTTTCCTAGGCATCCCTTTGTAATTTATAGCGCCTTTTGAATTTGAATTCAACCGTTCCCCCCAAATCCAATTCATTAATGCTCCCTTGGTGGCAAGTTTTCCCAAATCTTGCCCATAAATCGTGTCTTAAATGCCTATCACCCACTCCATTTGGTCTCAAGTTGAGCACCACATTGTGAATAGTGACTCCAACAGTCACTTTTTGGCCAACCCACATGGCAGCGCAGCCCCCCTTGCGCGGTCGCAGACCTTATGACTCTTTGCTTCTACGCACAGCTCCAACATCGCGCAGCTCCCGGGCAAAGTAGTTTATAGTCCCCCGCGTCCTTTCAACTACCAGGAACGCTAAGATTGTACTTTCCATGGCTAGTCAGGTGGTCGCGCCACATATATAGGGTTTCATCTAATCATCCAACATTTTTCCCGGAAAATACCCACTTTTTAACGTTATTGGAAGCATCGCACACTTTATCATCTACAACATGCCACCCTCGTCAATTCACTTAGTAATATGTGGTCCAAGCCAAGGCATCAGATTTATCAATTTGTGTCGATAATCCTCAAGCTTCTCAGCGTGATCGTGTGCACGCTGTTTTATCACCCTGGTCTTCTTATCGAGAAAATATTCCTTTATCCCATCCTCCAGCTTCTTGACTTCCGCTTCCACCAGAGTGCTTTTTTTCTTAATCACACCCTTTCTTTCTCAAGTTCTTGGAGCCGAAAATTACCCTGCTCAATTTCTTCTTCAGGCTCCAAGTGTTCTGCTTCATTCGGCTATGCGATCCCTTCTTTCAAGGCTCCCTGAATCATCGTATCGTCCAATTCTTCCGTGCATGGACTAGGCATTTCATGCTCTATGGGGATTATAGCATTCGCTTCATACTCCAGCCTCGGAGGTGACTGTGCCATCAGTTTCTTGCACGCGGTCCTATAATCCCATAGAACCGTTGGTATGCACAGATCCCAATCAGTCCTTTGCGCATTGTGGACTTTGTTCAGTGCTTCGCATACTTTGTTAAAAGCTTCTGTGTGGATAACTTTTTGTGCACTTGGTCCTTCCATATTCTGTGGTTCCAACTGGAGGGGTTGTTCGTGTCATTGCCTCGCCCACACATGCTTACTAACCATGTCTCCTAACGCAAATACAGTGTGCATCTGTGCAGGTTTCGTACCATATGCCTGTATCCACCTGGACAAGTGGGTATGTGGACCATTTCGTCTGGAAAGCTTGTTTGTTAATCGCATCTGAGGCTTCCCAAACCACATGCGCATCATCCTCCTACATTCGCACCAGTCCTCAAAGTTTCTTTGGTGCGTACCCCACCACCTTGCGGGCATCGTGCACAATACCCATTTCAAAGCTTTGAAATGTTGTTGTTCAGACACTTCTCCTTCAAATCTATTCAGGAAGTCATCCACTTCACTTAACCCATCATATGTAGGCAGATCCCTTACCTCCATCAATACACAGCACAGTGATCTTGTCATCATGTTACAGTGCAACTTGGTTACCTCATGTAACCGGTTCTACCATCATTCTATTTCCTCGTCTGAATCTAATGTGCAGGAGCTTTTGGGCTCCCATGATATTTGTCTAGCCACAGTTATCTTGTAGATTCAATCCAAATCGGCGTCATCATCGTACTCACACATTGGCTCTGTGTAGTGTGATTCTTTTGCAAGGTTCAAAGGTAAAACTACATGAAAATACTTTTTCTCAAAAATCATCTTGTGCTTCTTCAGAATTATCACCCCATTCATGTTAGTGCCTAGTCTATTCCTAATAATGCGGGGTAGGGATTGTTGTCATCAACAATCTCTATCACTTCAAAATCTGCTAGAGTGCTTGCTCCTTCAATATCCACTATGATTCCCTACAATATCCCCATAGGTAGAATATTTTGCTAGTTCACCATCTACAATTGGATAGGAAACCATTGCAGTGTAGGCCTTCTCATGCGCTCCCATGTCTGCTTCGGCAGGATGTTCGCATCCGATCCTAGATCTAGGATCACTTGGTCCATCTCATATTCGCCAATTTGCATGGTAAATCTCATCTCCCTTCTCGTTCGCGTCGTGTGCTTTCCTAGCTTCTAGACTACGCGTGGTTCTCCTGGTGCGGTCCTAGCGCATCTATTTATGAGTTCCTGCAGCCCATTTACAGCTTTGTTGTCACACAACAACTTCATGCATGTTTCCAAGAACATTGTGAGAATCGATGGGTCCATTTCTGGCTCCAGTCTGTCCTTACTTCCTAAAGTGGAGGCATCAACAAAGCTCTTCTTGGATTCCATGAAGGTTTCCTTAGCGCACTCCAGATCAAACTCTAGTTCCTTTGTTGGAGCCTTGCGAACCTAAGTACTTTCTTCAGGCTACTTGCTTTTGTCATCCCCTGTCGTAATTCCACTTCAGAGCACAATATTTACATTAGGGTCTTCTTCACATAGCTCAGACCTCATCATTTGTAGGTTCTGGGTCGGGGAACGTTGGAGTGCTCCTTTATCGTGCAACCTTGCTATTAGTGTGGGAAAATCCTATGTCTTATGATCAAACAATGTATAATACAAGAATGATGGCCGTGTTGTATTTGTAGAATTGCGGGCATAATGTCTTGGCCCCACGCAATTGTAACATATCAGCTTTCCATGACCTCTTCCTAGTCCTCCTCCACCTCAACCGCGTCCGCGCCCCTAAAATCCAGTTCGCGACATCCCTGCATTTTGCTAAAGGGGTCGCGTTTTGGATTGAACTCTGTAGGTAGGAGTCTGATCCATCATCAGCTCATAATGTCTACAGGTTGACTCATCATGTCCCACTGACCTACAGAAATTACAAAACCACTGTTGTGAATTCTACGTGTACTTCTGTAATAAATGGTTGTTATTTGTAGCATTCTTTCCTCCTATCTAACAAATCGTACACCATAATGCAGGCATCGCGCTTGGTCCTGCTTATGCCTCAGGTCTCAATGGCATTGGTCCTGCCCCTACAAGGTAATTCTTGAACACGAGGAAATGGTCCTTATTATGTCCCTAGCCCTTGTACTTTACGCACCATACTTCATCACACACTTCTGGGCGAGCTGTCCTATCTTGTTTCAAACTCTGCATCTCAAGGCACAAGTTTTTCAACTGCACGTGAATCTGTTGAACTCTCAGGTTGGGATCCTGTATCAGAGTCTCGTGCAATCTCATTGCAGCCTCTAAGGCCTCAGCCTGAGTTGTTAGCCTCTTTGTGACAACACGTTCCTTAGATGCGGCGTTCATGATGCTACAAACCATTCGCGGTGTTGTCCATCCGTCAACGTCATGTTAGCTTCACGAATTGTGCACTTCAGTCTTTGATCTAACTCCCAAAGGGTCTCTCCTGGTAGCATTGTGATTTCATTGAACCCAATGATCGACTGTGCCTCGGACTTTGGCCTACTAAATTATTTGTTTAGTGCAATTTGAATATTTACGATCCCCGTATTTGGATTGTCATTGGAATTCTTAATGTACCAAGTTAGCACGCGGTCCTGCAACATGACTCCCTGTGCTTCCCATATAGCTGTTATCACGAACCAAAACTGGTTTGGATCTTCATTCCTTACTCCCTTGAACACTGGCAACTTTATCGCGCTCGCCATATTGATTTCTAGTGGGGGAAAAACTGGTATGGGCAAAGATAGAGGTGAACACAGTGAAACTGGTGGTGGTGTGGCTGGGGGTGGTATGCGTGGAATTCTCTGCCTTATCAAATTGATTGCACTTCTTGGTGAGACCTTCACAAGCTCTTCCTCGCCCCCTCGCGGAGGTGAAATCAAGGGGCTAGTTTCTAGTTCTGTACTACCTTCGTTTCTGTAGATTCTCTCACTTCGCGTCTCCCCAAATATCAATTTATTCGCAAAACCTTTTTTTCACACAGTAGAATTTTAATCCAAGTGTTCAAAGATTTAACGTACTTACCTCACAGCCCTTTGAGGAAGCATCATTCTACCTTGCTATAGCTGACTAAAGTATCTACCACCAACATGGTGATGAATCCTCCTATAATTCGATCAAGCCAGTGATCAATAGCCTGCATGATCTTATCCTCCGATGCTTCCAATCTGTGCACCAATTTTGGAGTCCACACAATAGGTTTGTCGAACTTACACCTCCCTTGGCTATCTACTAGCTTCACGATCCACTTGTATAGCTCAGTAGGGAAATATGTGAAGAAACTTCCATGGATCTCTATGTATAAGTAGCAGTCTAACCACTTTTCCTTTGATAGTCATGAATTCCTGTTTTCCTGCGTTGCGAACTCGTGAATCTTTCTATCCAACCAATCTTCAATTCCTTTCTTTGTTGGATTCTAGTGATACAACATCTGACATCTCTATGCAAATCCTGGCCCCAACAATGGAACCATTTGTTGGCTTGTTGGGGCCTGACCCAGGTTCGGAGTTAATTATCTAAACAAATCCCTACACTACTGGCCCTTTCAGCAACAGTCCATGGAGCGCGGATTGAGGTCTCACCTGAAGTATTATGGGGGTTGCTGGAACTAGGCTTCCACACTCTTGACATGTCTGAGGGTTTGATTCGGTCCAACTGCTTGTCCCTACGTGCAGGTTGCTTCACACACTTCCCTGGCCTTCGCACCCTGATATACTTGCCTTCACGCAGCCCTAACCAGGGGTTGTGGGGCTTCCGCGCTGCATGAGCAGCGCTCTACACTATTTCCCTAAGTTTCACCTGAGATCTTACCTATCTTCCTTCACCAGTTAGTCACCTTTGCGTAAATAGAAGCCTTGTGTTATATTTAATTATATAGCATACACATATAATTTCATGCAGCAAATAAATAGTACACTTGCAATTTATATCCAATAATACATTAAACAGGAAAATATGCATAGACATATGGTAAACATCTCTTTATTAATTCTTCCAATGGTTACAAACTCGACCTGCCCTATGCACTCAACTGCTGGGGTCCATGCACTCAGCTGCAGACTGCTAGGCCTTTGTGCACACAGCTGCAGAGCCTTCCTCTACTCTACGACCCAAAGATACACTTTACACTTTGACTCAATCTCTTAGACTCATCATGCTTCTTTTCTTTCCATGCACTATGTTCTCTCTTCTACACTTAGAGCCTCACTCTATTTATACAATCCCATGGTCTGTGAACCATGGTTAGGTCTATCCAGCCAACATTACATTACAAAAACAAGGGCGGACAACCCTGTGACTCTATTATGACTTCGCGCTCGGCGCCCACAAATCGCGGAGCCTTTACAAAGGACTTGGTCAAAACTTGGGCTTTAAGCCCCAAAACATGCCTTGGGGGGATTCCATGCCCAACATGCTCCTAGCACAATGCAAGAGGCATCTACCTGCACATGGAATTCCATTTCCCAGTCTGGAAATGCCAAAATAGGTGCAGTCACCATCTTTTCCTTCAAGACATCCAAATTGCACTGACAGTCTTCATCCCAGCAAAATATCACATCTTTCTCAAATATTTTCTCCATCGACGTGGTTATCTAAGCATATGCCTTGATAAACTTCTTGTAATACCCAGTGTGTCCCAATGTCATGCATAGTTGTTTCACATTCCTAGGAGCTTCCAAATTCACAATTACATCGATCTTCACAGTGTCCACCATCAATCCCTTCTTACATACAACATGGCCCAGAAAAAGCCGAAAGGGCACATAAAATATGCACTTCTTCAAGTTCAGTGCGATCTCATACCTTCGACATGTATCCATCATAAGGCATAAACTCAGAAAATGGCGCTTAACTAACCCAAACACAACCCAATCATCAAAATATACCTCCAAAAATCTATAAATAAACTCTTTGAACGTTGCGATCACAACCCAAGAAAAGATTGCAGGTGCGTTCTTCAATCCGAATGGCATGGCTGTATATTGAAAGCAACCCCACTCAGTCACAAAGGTTGTTTTTCTTCGATCTTCCGACACGATTTTTATTTGATGATATCCTGAAAAACCATCAGTGAATAAATTAGCTTCTAGTTCGCAAACTTTTTCTAACACTTCATCAGTAAATTGTGTTGGAAACTAATCGTGCACGCATGCATCATTCAGCTTCCTTAGATCCACGTATATATGGGTTTTGCCTTTCTATTTATTTTCTTGGACTACCATTGGGCTTACCCAATTGGATTCTTCTATTAGTTCAATAATACCAGCATCCAGCATCTTGTCCAATTCTTGGCACACCTTTTCCTTATACTTTGGATTTAGCCGATAAGGCCTCTGCTTAACAGGCTTCGCATTTGGCTTCAATGTAATCTTCATAACACCTAAGTCTTTGATGTTCCCTTTCAAATATGAAAACTTTTTTGGGAATAAATCATGGTACTCGCGCAATAGCTCAGCTACCTTATCAACCGTATCTTCATCCCAATAGTCTCTTATCTTTGCGAAATTAGGTTCTGCTTCAGACCCAATGTTGACTTGTCGATTTTTCAAAGGTTCTACTATATCCAGGTTTGATACCTTCAGTCATTCAACTTTGTGATGTCCTTTTATTTCTGGAATGTTAATATTAAGTGGATCCTCTTCTTCAGTAGTCACATTATAACATTCCAGCGCATGGTGTAGCTGTGTACTCCAATCCGGTGGAGTCCATTCAACTGGTTCCTTTGGTGTTCTGAATATGATAGCTTTGATTTCTTGGAGCACTTTATAAATTCTATCAAACCCATCCTCAAAGCTAAAAGTTAATAGAAAACTCTCCCTTAAAATTTCCCATTCAGTTTCCCATGGTGAAGTTCTATTTCCAAATACCAATTCATTGGGGTTGTATTTAAGGTATGACAGAAATTGTGCACCCATTCCGGTTGTGGTTATGTTCCCCAAGCCTTATTCCATCATGCGGATCATCCTTCCAACTGTATTTTTCTATCATCTAGGTATTATCATATCTAAACCTTAATTTTATCATCCTTCTATATTCCCTCCATCCAACAAAGTTCTCATTGTGCGTACCCCACCAGCGGGCTAGTGTAGCGCGCAGCACCAACTCCAATGCCTAGAAGCAATGTTCTTCCAGTACTTCTCTCTCAAATTCATCTAAAAATAGTTCATCATTCAAACCATCATAATGCGAAAGTTTTCTTACCTCAATTGAGACACACCTCAGCGATTTAGTCATCCTATTGCAACAGAGCGTAGATACCTCATGCAACCAAGGTGCAGGAGTTGTCTTTGTCCCATGCAATTCTTCCATCAGTTGTAGGATTGATCCAATCTTTGTCTCGCATTGTTATCTTGTATATCTCATCCAAATCATCGTCACTTTCAAAATTGTCACGAATAGGTTTAGTATAATCCACTCCTTCTTCAAGGTCTAGTGGCAGTACAACTCTAAGCGACTTCCTTTCAAATTTCATCTTTCACTTCTTCAAGTTGATTACCACATCCATGTCAAAATCCCAATCAATTCCTAGGAGCGCGGGGTACAGGTTATTGTCATCCACTATTTCAATGACCTTAAAGTTAGACAATGTTCTTGCGCCCTCAATGTCTACTATTACACCATATAAGCGCCCCATCGAAATAATCTTCTGTTGATTTTCCATGTGTAGTTGAATAGGAGACCACTACAACATAAGTCTCCCCATTCTTTCCCAAGTTTACTTAGGCAAGACATTCACATCAGACCTCAAATCCAAAATTACTTGGTTCATTTCATATTCACCTATCTGTGCAGTTAGCCTCATCTCACGCCCCGTGCACTTCGTATGCTTACCAATTTTCCTCATAGTGCATTGTTCAGCAGGAGTCTTTTCTTTATTTATGCACTTGTCAATTAACTCTTTCAACCCTTCTACCACTTTCTAATCGCACAGCAACTTCATACAGGTTTTCAAAAAGGTAGCTAATACTGAAGGATCTACCACTTGTGTCGCACTAGTTTCTGGCATTTTCTCCTTACTTCCTGAGGTAGATGCCTCGACGAAGTTCTTCTTTGCTTCCATGGAAGTCTCTTTAGCATGATTAATATCAAAGTCTACTTCCTTCTCAATAGCCTTCCGCACCCACCCCACATCCTCAGGTTGCTTACCTTTATCTGCACCAGTCACCATACCACTTCTTGTCACTATATTTACACTGTGATATTCTTCGCGGGGCTTAGCCCTCATCATTTGAATATTTTGTGTAGGTTGTTGGGGTTGTGCCTTCTTTTCTTGCATATTTTCCATAAGAAACATACATTCCTCTATGACATGGTCAAACTGTTGGCAATACTGACACGACGGATGCATGGGGTTTGCAAAATCCCACGTGAAGTGGCCTGCTTCACCACAGTTATAGTAGATTACTTGCCCACACCCTCGACCTGGCCCACCACCTCTTCCTCATCCTCAGCCTCGGAATCCTAGGCGTGTTTCTCCTACGCCTTGATCTTGAGGCTAGTTTTCTACCTACATTCGATAGGTAGGGGTTTTATCCATCATCAACTCATAACTTCTACAATGGAATTCATCATGGCCCACAGATTTGTAAAAATTGCAAAACAACTACTGAGGGGTCTGTACAAAATTTTGTATTAAATGGTAGTTATCAATCATGTGTTGTCTTGTAACCTGACAAATAGCACAGCTCCTATGCTCATCCCAACGTTACTCTCGAGTTTTAGAGGAATAGGCCCTCCCCTAATAATATAGTTCTTATAGACTGGGAAATGGTCCTTATCATGTCCATGGCTCTTAAACTTCAAACACCAGACCTCAACGCATACCTTCGGCTAAGCTTCCTTTCCTTTCTTCAGGCTCTACAGCTCCAAGTGCAGGCTTTTCAATTGTGAGTAAATCTGTTGCACTCCAAGGTTCATATCCTGTATAGGTGAGGCATCCAGCCTCATCGTGATCTCCAAGGTTTTCTCTTGTGTTTCTATCTTCTATTGCGACAAAAGCACTCTTAAATGTGGGAAGAGCAACGCTATATACCAGTCGCAATGCTGGGAATATGTGATTATCATATTGGCCTGCTTGATCAGGAATTTCAATCTTTGATCGAAATCCCAAGGTGTGTCATCTACCTTCTATTAGATTTACTTAAACACAATTACTAATTGTGCCTCTAACTTAAGCTTGTTCAACTCCTTATTTAAAGCTTGATGAGTTTCTACCAATGTCACATTGGGGTAATCAGTGCAATACTTGATGTACCATGCTAATGCATGATCCTGTAAGGTTGTAACCAACTATGCTTTCTTGATGTTATCATCCGTAATCTATTGTGTTGTCCATATAGCTCCTGCAACAAACCAAAATTGTTCGAGATATTCGCTCCCTACTCCTTTAAAAATTGGCATCTTCATCACGTTCACCATGTTGAAGGGTGGGAATGGAGGTGGAGGGGTTGAAGGTGTAGGTGTATGAGGTGGAAGTATACATGGAGGTGGAGTGGATGGATAAGGTATCCTCAAGATACCCTGTGTAATTAATTGAACTGCACTTCATGGTGTAGTCAACATCGTCCCTTTGTCATCGCTTGAAGGGGGTTCAATGAGCAGACTATATTCTAGGCTTGATCCTTCTTTCCTTCTTAATAATCTCCCAGCTCGCGTAGCCCCAAACATCAAGGTAACTACATATCCCTCTTTTTACATAATAGCATTTTAATCCCAGTTTTTAATGATTTCAAATACTTACCTCGTAGTCCTTTAAAGAGCCTGCGTTCCGCTTCGCTATAGCTGATATTTCTGTTGATCACGAAATAAGTCATAAAACTTCCCAATGTGCGATAAATCCAGTGATCCACAGCCCGATCGATATTTCTTTCTCATGCCTCCAGATGTCGCACCAGCTCAGGATTCCACACTATAGGACTGTCAAGTCTCCAAGTCCCTTGATTGTTAGCCAATTTAGGCAACCACTTGTGTAGTTCGTCGGGGAAGAAATAGGAGAATGTGTCGGTCTCATCTATGTACAAAAATATCTACAACCACTGCTCCTTGGATAATTTAGGGCTCCTGTTCTCTTGAGACATGAATGCGTGCACATTTTGATCAATCCACTTATCAATCTCTTTCTCCGTAGGAACCCATTTATCACACATCTCTTAGCTAGATCCTAGTCTTGGCAACAGAACCATTTGTTGGTTTAAGGGGGCCTGACCCAGGTTCAGAGTTGTTTGTGCTAACCAACAAAACCCTAACTATTGGCCCTTTCGGCAACAACCTGCATAGCATAGGCTGCAGTCTCACTCGAAGCAGTATTAGGGGATGCTAGAACTAGGTTTCTACATCCAAAGACCGTGTGATAAGTGGACTTAAGCTCTTGTTTCTCAGATCTTCCTTCACATAGATCGGTATCCTTCTATGGCCCACTACTGTAACTATAAGAAAATGGCTTCTAGACCTTCGTGAAGGTCTATGATCATACTTTATAGACCCTAAGGAGGAAAATTGTCCACTTTCACACACTAATTAATAACCCTAGATCTACCTTCATGCAGTTCTATCCAAATCATCAAAAATCATAACACAATTAACCCTTATCTTCATGAAAACAGATAATTACTTAGCTCATGCATAAACATTATAGATTCAATATATTCGTGCATCATTTACACATTATTCCATAAATAATATTATTGAGCGATAGAACATAACATCAATAGAATTAACAATAATACTCAAGGCAAGATATTTCTCCAAAATCAAACTTTATTCAGTTCCAGCATTTAATTTACAGACTTCTTTGCCCCATGCACTTAGCTACAATGGTCCACGCACTCAGTTGTAGACTTACCAAGGCCTCCTGTGCACTCAGCTGCAAGGGTCCGTGCACTCAATCAGAGCCTTCATGCCTTAGCACTTTCCCAAAACAATCTCTATCTTGACTTGTCTACTTCATGCTTTTTTTTTCTAGACTCGCTATGACTCAGATATATAGCATTTCCAATACAATACCATGGCCTACAGCCCATGGATGAGTCTCAAAACCAACCTATCACTTACCCAAACAAAGGGCTAAATCCCCTTTGACTCCTATCTAGTTGCGCGTTGTGCATCTACATTTCGCAGAGACTTCACATTCTTTACAAAACTTTTACAAAATTGGGTTAAACTAACCGCAAAATTGACCCTGGGGACCCTATCCCAACAGATTGCAAAGAGCTATCGACCTCAATGTTGTGATCCTAAAAGCAGTAGGTGACTCAAAAATTATTGTGTGACAAGTATGCGATACCATACATTATGTGTCACCTCATCGTAAAAGATATAAACAAGAGGTATGACATCTAATTTCACATTTCCAAGCTTTTAATACCATTTTTGTTCCAACAATGTGTAACGCAACTACAGATGCATTAGTTAAATGTCATTACTAGGTTGTCACCATTGAGGGAAGGGTTTTGCATTGAAATTATTTATAATATCACTAATTTACTCATTTTTTATGATGACCAATAGATATTGTGTTTCATGGCAAATGATGATGTGTTCAAAGAGAGAGTGATCGATGAGGATGAGCACGAGAAGGCATTGTAGGATGCATCTAGTGGAAGTAAAGGAAATCCCATCCCAAAGGGTCTGCTATCGTTGGAAAAACTATATGACCTGCAAAATCACTTCCAAGGACCTATTAATGCTAAAACCCACAGTTCCACATTGTCGCACAAGCAGATTAACTTGGGAACAAAAAAGGATCTGAAATATGTCAATCTTGGTACTTGTTGTACACCACAAGAGTGGTAAAACTTTATCCTCCTATTCAAGCAGTACCGAGATGTGTTTGCATGTACATACGATGAGCTGAAAACTTATGACACATGAATCATAAAACATGTGATACCAATAAAATAAGGGGCCAAGCCATTCCAACAAAAATTGAGAAAAGTACATCCAACGCTTGAGCCTCTTATTCAGAAATATTTAAGGAAACTATTGGATGCCTGAAACATATACAAAGTGTGACACTCAACTTGGATGTCAAATTTGGTCCCAATAAGAAAGAAGTCCAGGGAAATATGTTGTGTGTTGATTTCTAAAATCTCAATCACGCCTAGGAATAGGAAAACTACCTTGTGTCATCCATGGAACAAATATTACAAACAATATCAGCTTTAGAAATATTTTATTTTCTAAATCATTACTTGGGATATAACCCGATTCTGTTTTCAGAGCCTGACAAACTTAAAACCACCTTCTGCACAAAGTGGGGCATGTTCACTTGCAGGCAAATGTCATTTGGGCTAATCAATGTTGGTGGAATATTTCAACTCACTATGGACATCTCATTCTACGAGCTGATTGGACAGAGAGTAGTCATCTATCTTGATGACGTAACAGTATTTTCCAAACAAAGGTCATATTACACATGCCACTTAAAGAAAAATTTTGAGCGATGTCGCAAGTACGGGATATATTTAAATCCCAAGAAAAGTATCTTCAAGATGTCTCAGGGTAATCTCTTGGGCCACATTATTGCCAAAAGTGGGATTAAGGTAGACCCACATAGGGTCAAAGCAATCACATATATTCCATTCCAAGTGAACAAGAATGCCATGCAATCCTTCTTAGGGAAAATCAATTTCCTTCGCAAGTTCATCTCCGACTACACTCATATTGTTAAGTCGATACAGGGGATGGTGAAGAAGGATGCAATTTATAAATGGGATAAAAGGGAAAAGGATGTGTTTTCCCATATTAAAAAAGCTATCGCAGAAGAACCCACATTGTACAACCCATACTTCAATAAAGATATGTTTCTCTACACCTTTTCTTTTGACACTTCCCTTGTCGTTTTACTCACCCAAAAGGATGATCTAAATAATGAGCGGCCTATTTATTTCACGAGCGTGAGGTTGCAAGGACCTGAACTTAACTACCCCATCATGGATAAATAATCTTATGTGGTATACAAGGTGGTAAAACACTTTCAGCCCTATATATTGGAAAATCATTGTATTATCTATATTTTGCACCCAATAGTGAGATCATTTCTCGTTCAACAAGAGCTGGGTGAAAGGAGAGCAAACTGGATGACTAGTTTGCAATAATATGATCTAGAGATTAAGCAAGTTCACACAATCAAGGGCCATGGTCTTTGTCGACTAGAGGCAGAATCAGTGAACGCAAAGGAAGAAGAAAAAAATATTTGAGGATGGGGGCAACAAATTTAGATGTACAATGTCGAGTGAGCCTCCCCCACTATTAGCACAAACTCTTGGTACGCTGATTTGAGCCAATGCCTTGAGCATGGCACTGTCCCCTCCCACTTTTCCGCACAGCAGAAGACGGCACTCAAACTTAAATCATTATCCTACCATTTGGTGCATGGGGTTCTTTTCAGAAAGCACCACTACAGAGTAATTCTTAGGTTTTTGGAAGCACATGATTCAGAAAAGGTATTTCATGATCTCCATGATAGACCAGCCGAGGGACACTTTGTGGGCAACACAATGGCACATAAGGTCATGCAGGCCATCTTTTATTGGCCTACATTATTCATAAATTCTCATGCTTGTGCCCACAAGTGTTCTTTCTGTCAGAGGTCTGCCAGAAAAAACAAGAAGTTGGCCTCCCCATTGCAGTGGAAGAACCTTTTCAATAGTGGGGCTTGGATATTATTGGAGAAATATTCCACATTCATCAAAGTAGCACCACTACATTATTACTACCACAAACTACTTTATGTGGTGGACAAAAGTAGTTCCACTGAAACAAGGGAATGATCAGGAAGTCATTAGCTTTCTACAACAAAACATCATTTCCAGGCTTGGCATTCCTAGTTCACTTATTTTCAACAATGTAACACACTTTTCATCGCTAAGGATTTACTATTTTTCATTGGAAAATGGTATTATATTGAAACATTCAACTAATTATTATCTATGAGGGAATAGTCTTGTTGAATTCACTCCACTTTGGTAAATTCCTTATGGGTTGACCGATTCATGTAGAAGCCTTCCCTGAAAACCTCTCCTTACTTCCTGGTATATGGAAAAGAAGCCATCCTCCCACCCCACATCTACTTGTCTTCCCTCCAACTCTCACAATAATTCCAAGGCAAGCCATGTTTGTTACTAGAGTATAGGATGTACACCCTTAAAAAATTACAGGAAGAAAGGTTGAAAGCAAAATAGAAAATTTCACTTCACCATAATCATATCAAGAGGTGGTTCGACAAGAAGTTTGAAGGGAAGAAACAACTTTAGTGTGGGTGACTTAGTCTTCAATTGGGATAAAGACCAGGAGGACAAAGGCAAACACACTAAGTTCCAGTCCCTGTGGATTGGGCCATTCACTATCCACAAAAATCTTGGCCAACACACTTATCGTCTTCAATCACTTGATGGGAAGATTGACTCCCTCCCTGTCAATGGCCAAGACTTAAAACACTACTTCCAATGAAGATCTGGGGCTGGGCCCTACACTGTGTAAATAGTGTTTTATTTCTTGATTGTTTAAATTTTGTTTTGTTTTCATCATGTGAATAATTGTTGTGCATGTGTGTGAGGTCGAACTTTAAAGAGTCCTATGAAACTTCAACATTTGGCTAACGTTCTATCCATATTCCTTATATTGGTTATATATTCTGGCTAATGAAGTTCCGACAGAAAATACCATAAGGATATTTTTGGTCCAACCATGAACCCATGCATATTTTGGAAACCTCATGCCTACACTCGGTCTTTATGTTTCAGTGTTTTAATGCTTATCCAATCAGGAGAAGGGGAGAAGGGGGGAATTTTAAATGAGAGAACCTAAATCAAAGTTATTTATATGCTTCTCTAAACAAACAACCTCTTATGCTCTTAATAAGTCAGGATCCCTCTTCTGCCCCAAAATAAATAAGTGTCGATGCACAGACCTCTTTAAAATAAATAAATAAAGGCAAAATAAGAGAAATGATTCCTGTGCGGCAAGGTGAAGCAAGTAACTCCGCTGGGGTACTTTCCAGGCTCATTAGCAACATGGCAATGTTTGTGTTCCTACGTGACTCCATCAGGGTATTGTCCACGCCTACTGGAAGTAGAGAAACACTAGAGATGAAAAATTATACTATGAAAATCTTAAGCTCGTGGGCTACACTACCCTTCCCAACTCAAGACATTATGATATCATTGAATCTTATGTTGTCTTCAACCGAGAAGGCATAAAGGGGACCATATCTATTCATGGGATAAGTGGGAAGACCAAAGTAATATGCATGATGAATCAATACTCCCTGAAGAACCAAGGCCATGCACTAAATAAGTTAATTGAGATATAGAAGTTGGAATTCAACCAGTGCGTCACCAAGTGTTGTAGATGCTCCAACACCCTCCAAAATTTTGGCTTACACTAATTCTGGAGCCTTCCTTGGTCTTTTTTACACAAAAATATTGTCACCTTGATTATTTGCAGTCGTTATGGGTCTATCACCACCTATGCCAACTTCCTAAGCAAGTCTCAGACCTCAGCTCTTCAAAACAAGCTTTAGAAATGAGAGAAAGA
>APFE031009412.1:0-11343 GCA_000404065.3 Pinus taeda | reverse complement strand
ATCAAGCTCATTTTTCTCAACAAGTATCTTATGTTATTTGTTTCATGGACTCCTTGACTTTCATGTTAAATATGTTTTATAATATTGGTTATTCAGGTGCTATTTAATCGTTTGCCTTGTTTGTATTTGCAGGTTTGTGACAAAGGAACTTACTTGGATCAAAGGAGCGAAGGCATCCCCAAACTTGCATTGGACAAGAGGTAGGCCTTAAACACATTTGTTTGCCATTATTTATAAAGCACATTTAGAGAAAGATAGTGTCTGGTTGGTTTGTTTTTCATTAGGTCTTCATTAGATTTTAGGAAGGTCTATCTTGTCCGCAAGATCGACTCATTCCGCGTGACAGCCTTGTACATTGTTGTCACAAACACCGAAGCTTATTTCATAAGCTTTCTTGAAGTATTTTGTTCCCTTTCACATGTTGGGTAAATCGTCGTCTTTTGGCATGATTGTCTATTGTACAATGTGTACAACCCTATTCTGATGATTTCAAGGGTCTACCTTTGTGTATATGAGTTTTAATAGCTATTTAAACATCTATCGCACTCATTCACAATGTTCTAAGCATTGTCGCACAAGTTTCATCACGATCATTCCAAATTCTATCTTAAGTGTCGTGTCGTATCTTGTCTTAAAGATGTTGCGTGAAGGGAAATTTTTTGTTCATGTGTTCGAATGATCTATGTTGTTGTGTCATCAAAATATTCTAATTGTGTGATCACAGCCAAATTTCATCATTGTTCACACTAATCTCACTAATCCCACACTTAGCCATTTTCAGAAAAGCTTCCCTACTGAACAACTTAGCTTCATTGGGCCTTTCCTAAGTTGCACAATCTCAATCCTCTAGTTGTGACCTTGCTACTTGGCATTGTGCAATGGGTAGTTCTTGCCTCTCATAGCTACTTCACTATATAGTTTTTGTGCCAAAGCCCCGACCTCGACCTCTAAAATTGTGCAATCATATCGCCAACCCAATTTAAACTTCACACTTTGCAACATCAAGCCTCAAGCTCATCCCCTGATCCCTTGAACCACACAGTATTCCAACCTTCCTTGACCCCCAGAACTACGCAGTGATTTCTCCCACTACCCATCCCTTCAGCCTATCCCACTAACTCTGGAAACTGTGCAGTCTTATGCCTCACCCCAACTTGAACTGCACACTATGCAGTCTCAAGGCTAAGGGCTTCCCATTTCCTGCCTAAAATATGAAACTATGCAATCACTGAGTCCCTCTTCCCATCCTATCACTTGTTCTAGGCTCAGTTGGTGGATCAAAATGCATCATCTTAGACTAGGGGGATTTCATATTGATGTCGTCTGGTTATGAGTGAATTGCAAGAAAAAGTACCCTATCATGTCATGGCATGAATATGGAGAAGGAGACAGAGGGAAGTATTCTCAAAGACTCTCTTGCAGCTAAACTTACAAGTTGCTAGATCAAGAGAAGCGAAGGGACACTAGTTTACGACCACTATTCAAGACTTCAGACCATTGAATATTCCTCATCACCAAGCCATGTGGAGGTGAAAAGAAAAGCACATTCAAGAATACATCCATCTCTTAGAAGAAACAGTGGCTTGAAATTTCCACATCATTAATCAATCCATGTCAGAAGTGTAATGTCATGTCATGTCATGAGTGGTCATATGCCACATCATTATTGTTGAGAAATGGAAATAAGAAATTCTAGTTTAATTTGTCCTTGAATTAAACTGTGAATAAAATTTGAATTATATTCTCATAGCAACTTAGAATAGTTAAATTAAGTTTATTAAACTTACTTAACTTAGGAAATTCGAGTTGGAAGTATTTTGGAAGTCATGTATATCTTCTCCCTACTTTGCAGGAGTCCAATGTGAGTTAATTGTGAGTTGTAAAATAGAAGACTCAAATTCATGAGTCAGTTCAGTTAAATTAGTTCTCAAACTGATTGAGAGAACTAATAGTGAGTTAACAATCAGTGGTGACACTAATGAACTCCACTAGCGCTACTCTAGTTAATTGAATATTTACTCATCAGAAACTCATGCATGTTGATTATGAGAAAGACCCAGTTGAGACTAGAGTGCAGGGATAGTGTACTATCTGTTTTAGATTTTTCTAAGTTGCACTGATAGTGGATGTAATCAAGAACTGATCTTTGAGGGATTGCGTTATTTTTAGACGCTTTATTTCCCTTTAAATACAAGCTATCATCCATAGGAATTACACATTGGAATAGAGACTTTGAGAGCTTATGAAGAGGCTAAGGTTTAGACTTGAGCTTGCTTATGAGTTGGATATTGAATTTGTTGGGTGCTAGGATTATTCTAGAGAGAACAACCATTGTAATTTCATCTTGATTTTCCAGATTAATACAAAACAGATAGTGGGGTTTCGAGCTGTGGTTTTCCCCAGATATTTATTGTGTTATGTGTCTTTGATTCTCTTCCTCTATTGATTATTGTTTTCTCGATGTTTATGGGCTTCTGTTGTAAAGAGTAGAAGTAGATTCCTGTTTCTTGCTTTAGCAAATTGCATTAGCTTGTGAATCTACAGGATTTTCTACATGGTATCAAAGCAAGATTGTTTTTTGAGCCGAGAGTTTGCAAAGAAGATATGATCATTTCTATGAAAAAAATTAGAAACAAATTGAAGATTTGGATTCCTCAGGAAAATATACCAAAATTCAAAAAAAAATTGGTTGAATCAGAGTTCATATGAAGGAGATATCATTGATTTAAAATTAACTCGCTAGACGAGATTTCAAAGTTTTGAGTTTCTAGGTTACAGGTGAAAGTCGAATTTGCAATACATACTTTAGGATCGATAGATAGCATTCCATTGGTTGAGGCTTGAGTATGCCTTGGAAACTAGCTCAAATTTCATAGCCTAGAGGGACAGGATGGAGGTTGTGGTGGAGGACAATGGCTTGAAGGAATTTGTTGAACAAGCAATTCCTAAGCCAACACTTACTGATGCACAAAACTTGGCCGAGTGGAAGAAGCGTGTGGCAAAGGCAAGGCGAATAATCCTTGAATGAGTTCAAGATCATATTGTCTCGAGTCTCCATGGAAAGGAAACCTTGCATGATATGTGGAAAACATTGACGGACTTGTATCAAAATAGCAATGATCAAAGGAAGTTGGCACTGAAGGATAAACTTTGTAAAATCAAGATGGAGAAAGGTGAGATGATTCCAAAATACTTGACCAAGTTCACTCAATGTCGTGATGAACTTGGAAGTGTTGGAATCATGGTTTCCGAGGAGGATATGGTGAGCCTTTCTCTTCTCAGACTCCCAAAGAGTTGGCATAGTTATGAGGACTAGGTTTATGGTCGGGAGAAGATGCCAGATTGGCTATGGTCGAATTTGATGCAGGATGAGATCAGGAGGAACACCAGGGATGGCTTTTCATCAAACACTAATGATGAAGAGCAGTGTGCCTTAGTGATTAAGGTGAGGAAGGAGAAAGGTAAAATTTCTCGTTCCAAATCAGATTCTTATCATGGAGATAAGAAGAAGCACATGACGAAAGTTAAATTCTTTTATTGTCACAAGATGGATCACTTTGCTACAAATTATCCATTGAATAAGTTCAAAGAGAAGTCCTCAGGAGGAGTGGCGGGTGAGGCTTTGGCTTCCCAATTCGAATTGGGATTTTCCCTCATTGCATGCATGGTGTCTTCAATGATGGGATGTGTTTGGTACTTAGACAGTGGAGCTTCTTTCCACATGAATGGTGACAAAGAGTTATTCAATGAACTGGAGGAGAAAGATCTCAAGATGCATATCGAGATGGGTGATGAAAGTAGTATAGTGTTACTGGTGTGGGCACTATTACTTTTCAGAGGGAGCATTTGGCTCCACTCACCCTGAAGAATGTTATGTATGTACCCAGTCTGGCGAAGAACTTGGTATCCATTTCCATGCTTGAGGATAGAGGCTATGATGTGATATTTTCAAAAGGAAAGGCATTCCTTCGAGACATAGCCATGGGTCAAGTAAAGAACATAGGGATTCGAGTTTAGAATCTCTATAAGATATAGGTAGAGGATTGTGTTGCTTTGAGTTCAAAAGCAGAAAATATGTTGAGCCGAGACGTTGGTGAGTTGTGGCACAGGAAATTGGGCCACTTGCATCATGGGGCTTTGAATATATTGCATCAAATCTCTATTGGTCTTCCCAAAGGTACGCTTGAGCAAGTTGATACACACAAGAGTTGTACTTTGGGAAAATGCACCAAGTCTTCCTTTGGAGACAAAGACAGTTGAGTAGAGTCTATTATGGAGACAGCCCATTCAGATGTGTGTGGACCATTCTCGACAACATCCACGGCCAAACACAAGTATTATGTTATATTTTTTATGACTATTCTCGTAAATGTTGAGTATTTTTATGCAAAAAAAGGATCAAACTTTCACAAAGTTTTGTGAGTTCAAAGAATTTTTAGAGAAAGAGTCTGAAAGAAGGTTAAATCTCTATGGAGTGATAACGATGGTGAGTATGTCTCCAATGAATTTAAGAACTTCTGTGCAGCAGAAGGGATTAAACGAGAGTTGACGGCACCCCATAAGCCTCAATAGAATGGGGTTTCCGAGAGGAAGAACAAGAGCATAGTGTTGAGTCCCAAACTTGCATCTTTCCTATACACCTTTCTAGACTTTTTCCATTTACCTGGACCTCCTAAGTCATCAACATCATTGCATATTAATCATAAAAGAGAATTTAAAGTGATTTTTAACTATGTTTTTTGTCTGTTGTTTGAATTAGATTTTTGCTCATTGAGCTGCGGAATCTTGTCACTTTCCGCAGCTACTTCAACTTTTCGCAGCCATTTTGTTAAAGTCTATATTGCAGGTGTCTTCAGGAAAATCAAGTCACATGAGCAAGTTGGAAATGACATGGATATGGACCGAGTCCTATTGGCTCAGTCGAATTCACCAAAGAAGGCCGTGGTCAAAGGTAGTCAAGCGGTGGTCAACCTAAGAGTCCTACGGTGACAAAACTCCGTTTTTCACCACGTGAAGACTTGCGTGGCCGTTCCTAAATCTCAGGAGACATATCAACACCTATGGACTACTCCATAAGCCAAATCCAACAGCCACCCTCCAAAGATTTAATCTTCATGGCAGCCATAATGCTAGATTCCTGGACGTGGTTGTTCACGTGTCTCTTATCAGCGCAGATTGTAGGAAAGTAGTTATGCCATCCTCTGTTGTAAATAATGTGTTCTCATACGCATAGTAGCTAGCTTTTGTAATGTAATTTTGACTGTTAACGAGCCCACTATGCCATGACTTTATTTCTATGTTATGACTGCATTTTGAGTACATGAGAAGACTCTGTTTATAAGCTCAATTCGTGGTTGATAGCTGACTTCCCGAGGTTGTGCAGAGGGCCCCTATACACACCGAGGTTTTGTTTATTGTTGTATAGTTTCATGCTTTATTTCTTTACGTTCCTTATGCCATAATCATTCACGTGTATATATTGCATTGCTTATGGTATTCACGTTTTATTTATGTTCATAATTTTACATGTTTTTATAATGTTGTTAACTGATCAGTGTCTTTGTTCTAGATTACAGTAGGCAGCCCGGGCATTTTCACATAGTTTTACAATGACTAATGACATGGAAACAGTCTTATCTTTCTGTTGATTTAATTTTCTTAGTTTTTAACTCCAACACTGTTTTGTTTATTTCAGGTCTGTTCATTGGCTTTATTAGTTAGTTTAGATATTGAATTGCTCATGTCATTTTCAGTTACCTCCGAAAGCCATAGCGAGACTAATGGTGAGGGATTGAAGTATGAATGTGTAGTTTGATATTAGTTTATTTTTCTGCAAGTTAGTTATTGAATTTCTCATGTCATTTTCAATTGCCTCTGAAAGCCATAGCGATACTAATGGTGAGGGGTTGAAGTATGAGTGTGTAGTTTGATATTAGTTTATTTTTCTACAAGTTAGTTATTGAATTGCTCATGTCATTTTCAGTTACCTCTGAAAGCCATAGCGAGACTAATGGTGAGGGATTAAAGTATGAGTGTGTAATTTGATATTAGTTTATTTTCCTGCAAATTAGATATCAGATTGCTCAAGTTGTTTATGATTACCTCTGAAAGCCATAGCGAGACTAATGGCGAGGGGTCAGAGTATGAATTGATGTAATTTGATTTTAGCTTTACTTTGCTTGCAAGTTTTGGATTTCTTTGAGTATAGTTTCTTTTGTATTTAGACAGCAGCAGGGATAATGATTCCATGATCAATAGTTCACTGTTTGTTTGATTAGAATAGTGGCACATTTCCATTTTCTTTTAGGAATTAATTTCATCATTGCATGTTGTAAAACCTTTTTGAAAGTTTGAAGTTTTGGAAATCAATATAAAGGACATCATTGCCTTGAACATTTATATCCATACTTGTCTTTTAGAATTTCCATCTCACATTAGGAAATCAACGAAGATAAAAACCCCAAAAACATAAAAATAAAAAACGACAAAAGTAATAAATAGGTTATCTTGCACATATAGTGTCTCGCACTTCATCAGTTTACGAATCCCAAATTGACAATTAAATGCAGCAATTTAGGACACTCTAAATTGACCAAACACATAGTAGGGGAAGAAAGGGTTATGTTGCATGATCAGGGCCTACCACTACACTTGTGGGCTGAGGAATGAAACACAGCAGTTTTTTTTTAGAACCGTAGCCCACATCAGATATTTGAGATGAAGACACTAGAGGAGGCTTATTCTGATAAGAGGTGAGATGTTGGTCACTTTAGGATTTTTGGGTCATCGGTTTATTTCCATGTGACCAAAGATGCATGAAAGAAGCTTGAGCCAACAACTAAGTTGGGGATCTTTGTGGGGTACATTGATACACCCCACAACTATCAGGTGTACATACCGACCAGTCGGATGATAGTGGTTCATAGGGATACCAGGTTCGATTAGGAGAATGCCATGCGAGTATCCCTTAAGAGGGAGCTTGAGCTACATGCAAATGAGGATATTTTGGCTCCTAAAGTTAAGGGACCTCATATTGATGTGGATTAGCCACATGCAGAGGTTCAGAGAGTGGAGACCTCCACTCAGGAAGAGTCTTCCAGAGAAGGAAGAAAGTGCTCTAGAGAGGTTGATAGATTGTTGGATGATGCACAGGAGAATGTGGGAGCACCCTCTTCTTAGCATAGATAGAGGAGGTCACCAGAGAGGTACACTAGATACATGGCACTTATGGGTGCAATTTTTTTGACAGAGCCATCTTCCTTTGAGGAAGCAATGCAGCAACTGGATTGGGTTGATGTGATGGTGGAGGAGTATGGCTCCATAGTTCGAAACAGTGTTTCGAAAATGGTCCCATGTTAGGTCCCTATAATACTAGTGATTCTTCCATTACTCTTGTAATTGTAGCCCTTACTATTATTGTTCTACCCCTATTGTCCCCATATTGTTATTATTGTGCCCCATAGAAGCCCACTATTGTTATTTTTGTGCCCTTACATTATTATTGTTTTGTCGGCCTTGATTATATTGTGACCCCTTAGACTCCTATATATAGAAAGAAGGTTTTTCTCATTTGTATCATCCAAGAATTGTTCAATTGTGTAATGTAAATGAGGTTTCCCCCTCGAAGAGGCTGATTTCTAAGTCGTTGATTTGTCTTATCTATCTTTTTATGAGTTGGTTTCATAACATTTGGTATCAGAGGTGTTGGGATCTTGTTGTAACTTTTGAATGAATGCCTACACTTCTTCATCATTATTCTTATCTTCTACATCTTTATTTAAACCATCCATATTAGTTTCCACACCTTTCTTTAAACCATCCATCTTAGCTTCTGTTACTTTTTGTGAGAGTGAATTTTCTTGTATTTGGTCTCGTAATTTTAATATATCATGTTGCATTTCTTCCTCTTCTTCATGAGTCGTGCTAGATCTTTCTGTTTGCTTACTATGTGTTTCAATTTTCTTTCTTCGGGGCATAAATTAATGATAATTATGCTTAATTGTGCCCTTTGAATTCCTTCAAACTAATTTTTCAAACCAAACTTATGCAAAATTCAAAAAAAAACTACACACTTTTTTTCACTTTGTAGGAGCTCGATATTGTATATGATGTGTCTCTAAAATTTCGGATCTCCAAGGTATTAAATTGTGAACTATGGTAGCCCTCTAATTCCTCTTTCCAATGCCACCACTCTGATCAAAATTGGATTCTCCAAGAAAGAGTTATGCCTAATCTCCCAAGATGACCTGATTGTACACTTTTTCAGTAGAGTGAACCTGATTAGCTCCCAATTCAAACAATATTTGCCAAAACTTGATGAGGAAGGAAAAATCATATTGGAACCCAAAGAAGCCATAGAAACAAGAACTTGAAAGCTACGAAATCAATCAATTTCATAGTATCTCATCAAGTGGAAGAACTTACCCGCTGAAGATTCCACATGGGAGGATGAGAATTTTATACAGAAGCATGCAGGACTACTCAAGCATTGAGGAAAACCCTTTTTTGAAGGAGAGGCCATTACTATTGTCATTGTATCCCTTATTGTTATTTTTGTGCCCCTATTGTCCCCATATTGTTATTATTGTTCCCCATAGAAGCCCACTATTGTTATTTTTGTGCCCTTGTATTATTATTGTTATGACGGTCTTGACTATATTGTGACCCCTTAGACTCCTATATATAGAAAGGAGGTTTTGTCATTTGTATCATCCAAGAATTGTTCATTTGTGTAATGTAAAGGAGTTTGCACCCCTCAAAGAGGTTGATTTCTAAGTTGTTGATATATCTTATCTATATTTTTGTGAGTTGGTTTCATAATATCCCGAGACCGAAGGGCAAGTCAGTTGTGAGCTATCGTTGGTTTTACAAGGTAAAGAAAGATGCAGATGGTAGTGTGGAGAAGGATAAGGCTAGATTTGTGGCCTGTGGCTTTTCATAGGTAGAGGGGATTGACTATGATGATACCTTTTCTCCTGTTGCAAGGTACTCATCAATCAAATCTATTTTGGCACTATCAGCACATATGGGTTGGAAGATCCATCAAATGGATGTGAAGACTACCTTCCTCAATGGCATGATTGAGGAAGAGGTGTACATAGAGTAGCCTAAAGGTTTTGAAACCTTGGACCGTGAGTCGCATGTGTGCCGACTCAAGAGAGTGTTGTATGGGCTGAAGCAAGCACCCTGTCCTTAGTACACCAGGATAGATAGCTACTTCACTCAGTTGGGCTTCACAAAGAGTGAAGTGGATGTGAACCTGTATCACATAGTGGTGGAAGGTAAGTTGTTGATCATTGTACTTTATGTAGATGATCTCATACTGACAGGTGATGAGAAGCTCATCAAATCTTGCAAGGAGGACCTTGCAAGAGAGTTTGAGATGGACATGGGGCTCATGCACTACTTTCTTGGCATGGAGGTATGGCAAGGAGATGGGAAGTTGTTTGTATCTCAGAGCAAGTATGCCAGGGTGATACTCAGGAGATTCCGTATGGAGAGCAATAAACCCATAGAGACTCTTCTAGCTGGTAACTGGAGGAAGGAGGATGCTACTTTAGGGGAAGTAGTGGAAGCTACTATTTACAGGTAGCTTGTGGGTTCACTCATGTACTTGGTGAACACACAACCAAATATGTGTTATGCAGTTAACCAGCTTAGTCAAGCAACGGTTAGGCCTACCAAGCTGTATTGGAAGGCGGTAAAGCATGTATTGAGATACCTCGGAGGCACTACTCAGTTTGGGTTATGGTATTAGACGAACAGAGGGAGTGAAGCTTCAAGGCTTCACCGATGCAAATTGTGTTGGGAGTCCATCCGACAGGAAGAGCACGTCAAGAGGGATCTTTAGTATTGTTTCAGTGGTAGTTTCTTGGTACAGCATGAAACAGAGATCGGTTGCACTCAGTTTGACAGAGGCAGAGTGCATGGCTGCAAGTCAGACATTTAGTGAGGCTATCTAAATGAGGAAGATCCGGGTTGGTTTGTTTGGTTAGCAGATGGATTCGACAGTGATTTATTGTGATAATTATAATTGTATCAAACTCTTTGAAAATCCATTCTTTCATGATCGGTCCAAGCATATTGTTATTTGGTATCATCATCTCAGAGATTGTGTATTCAGGTGGATCACGTTGTTAGATTACATTCCCATGGATGAGCAAGATGCTGACATCTTAACAAAGGCATTGTCAAGATGTAAATTTGAGTTTCACAAAGACAGGATCAAGGTAGTTGATAATCTCTTTCTTGTTGAGAGGGAGTGTCGAGAAATGGCAACAAGAAATTCCAATTTAATTTTTCCTTGAATTAAACTATCAATTAAATTTGAACTCTATTCTCATAGCAGCTTAAAATAGTTAAATTAAGTTTATTAAACTTAACCTAGGAAATTCGAGTTGGAAGTATTTTGGAAGTCATGTATATGTTCTCCCTTCTTTGTATGAGTCTAGTGTGAGTTAATTGTGAGTTTTTAAATAGAAGACTCAGTTTCATGAGTCAGTTCAGTCAAATTAGTTGTCAAACTGATTGAGAGAACTAATTGTGAGTTAACATTTAGTGGTGGTGTTAGGTTCCTATACCAATAGGTTTCATCTTTCATGATTGACAGTGGAAGGGCTAAATATGTTCATCATTGCAAGCTGCAAAGGTTCCATATTTTGTGCACATACTATGAAAATTAAAAAATGAAAGAAGGGTATGCCTTAAAAGAATAATCAAAAGGCAATAAAATCAAATGGTCAAAGGAAAAGTGAAAATGAACCCCAAACTAAAGACTAGGAAAGTGGCCAGTCAAAATGCCACTACTATCTTTGGGCAGTATCATACTCTACAAATATTGCTACTAATCATACTTAATGGATGGCCCAATAGTCTAATCTGGACCATGCCATGTTTAAATTTCTTGTTGCAGAATAGAGAATGTTTCTTGTCCAAACAGCTCAAGCTTGGCAGATGACTAGCTAGGTAGAGAAATAAAAGAGCCCAACTGCTTAATCTGGGTCCTTGGAAGAAATAAGGGTACATTTAGATAGGAGGGAAGTCAAAAGAAAAAGAGAACAATCAGGCTCTGCTAATTCAAGTGCACCCACTTCAAGTGAAAAAAAAAATGTTAGGATTACTAGGATGGGTAAGTAGTGCAAGGTTGCAGAAAGGAAGGGCCATCACCAATTGGCTTATCAAGTACAAAGACTCATTCCATTCAGGGTATTGGCATCATAGCAGAGGTTTGAGGCCATAACATTGGAAGCATGTCTAATTTCCCCCTTTTTCCCCCAAACATCATTTACTAACATCCCCAAGGACCTTGAGATCTGCTCAAAGAGTCCAGTTCCACTTCAGTTC
>APFE031009410.1:78887-104462 GCA_000404065.3 Pinus taeda | reverse complement strand
ATGTATTGTAACATTGAAAGGAACATAATGAAAAATCAAGCTGGTAGTCCCGATTTTGGGATCCAATGGGAAATCTCTGTGTATATGTGTTTTATGTGTTATGCTCTCGCATTTTTGTTTTTTCCTGTGATATAGAATTCATGTGCAGGTAATTTCTGTACAGGGTTAAAAACTACAGGACTAATCTATTGGCGCTCCGTTCTGGAGAACATTGAAATCAAGAGGCAGATTTAGGAGCTACTACAGAAATGTCACATCCGTCCAAGTTCATTGCCCTATGGGAGCCCGATCATGTTGGTACAGAAGAAGTATGGAACTTGGAGACTCTGCATTGACTATTGGGTGCTAAACAAGATCACTGTCCGTAATAGGTACCTGATCCCATAGATTGATGGCCTCCTGGACCAACTGAAGGGGGTAAATATTTCAGCAAGATCGATTTGAAGTGAAGATGTCACTAGGTACTAATCAAACCTTCTGATGTGTGGAAGGCTACCTTCAAAGCAAAGGAGGACCTTTTCGAATGGTTGGTTATGCCTTTCGGATTGATGAATGCTCCTGCAACCTTCATGAGGCTAATGGATGACATCTTGCAGCCATTAACCAACTCATTTGTAGTGGTATACTTGGATGACATCTTGATCTTCAGCCATGGTTGGGAAGTGCACCTCCACCACATCCGAGAAGTTCTCCAAATAGTGCGATAACACAAGTTGCGTGCCAATTTGGATAAATTCACTTTTGGCGTGAACCAGATTCAGTTTCTAGGATACATTATTGATGAACATGGGGTGTATGTGGATCTAGCCAAGATCCAAGTCATTTGGGATTAGCCATCTCCAACCACTATGATAGAGCTCCACAACTTTCTAGGTCTTGCCAACTGCTACCGTAGGTTCATGTTGGGATTTTCTCATATCACTTGGCCCTTGAGTCAAGTCACCAAGGGAGGAGCAAAAGAAAAATTCTTTTGGTCTGAATCTCAATAGAAGGCATTCACAGAGTTGAAATATCACCTCTGCTCGACACCAGTGCTCGCATTACTAGACTTGCAACAACTATTTTAGGTCGGGACAGATGCCTCTGACTATGCTATTAGGGCATTCCTTACTCAACAGAGGCATCCAGTGGCATATCACAGTGAGACACTTTCAGACACAGTCTGGAAGCATCCCACTTATGAAAAAGAGATGTATTCCATTGTGCAGGCCTGTTGATAATAAAAGAATTACATTTCGGGGAAGGAAACAGTCATCCACAAAGACCACTGACCCCTACAGTTCATATAGACCCAAGGGAAACTGCAGAATGATCACTATCAGAAGTGGTCCACATACCTGCAACAGTTCCATTTGAATATCAAGTATAAGAAGGGCAATACCAATAATGTTGCAGATTTCCTCAGTCGACCACCGATCATGTTGTTAATCACCGTGCTCAACTCTTGTGGGCATGAGACTTCTAATTGGCCACTTCTCTACAAAAAGGACCCAGAATTCATCCACACATACAGAAACTCTTGGAGGGTCAGCATGTTCTATATTTTCACCTCCAAGATGCCCTGTTATGCCACCTAGGTCACCTTTGTGTTCCTTCAAGCAAGCGTACCAAGATGATTTGGGAAGCACACACAGTTGGGTTGTTGGGCATTTCGGGGTCGAGAAAACGGAGGCAGTACTGCAGAAGTATTTCTATTGGCCTAATCTTCGACAAGATGTTGGGAGGTACATCAAATCATGCATTGCCTATGCCATTGCCCCTAGCCGACCATGGGAATCCATCTCCATGGATTACATGTCAGGCCTTCCTTCCACTAAGCATGGAAATGACTGTGTTTTTGTGGTCGTTGATAGGTTCTCGAAAATGGCCATTATAGCGGCCTTCAGGAAGAATATCATAGCAGAAGCCACTACCAAACTCTTCTTTGAACGAGTGTGGGTACACTTTAGGATCCCACAGTCTATCATCTCAGATCATGACAATAGGTTCCTCAGTACCTTTTGGTCTAGTCTCTGTTTGATGTTGGACACCAAACTCACTAAGTCCATAGCCTTCCATCCTCAAACTGATGACCAGATAGAGGTTGTCAATAGGATGATCATACACATTCTACACATGTACAACTCAAAGCTTCCACGCACATGGGATGAGAGCCTCCCCTATGTTCATCACAGCTACAATCGGGCTCTCCACAGCTCAACTAGCCACAACCCTTTTCAAGTGGGTTTGGGATTCCAGCTACTATGTCCCATTGATGTGGCCATGGAATTTTCAGTTACTCAAAGAGATTCGGCTCATGTCCAGTCCAAAATAGATAAAGAAAACAAATTCATTGAGCACATCCAACATATTCGCTAACATGTCCATGAAATTTTGGAGAAATAAAATACCAAGTACAAGCAGCGACATGATCAACATCGGGTGCCACACAAGTTTTAGGTGGGCGACAAAGTCTGGTTGCATTTGCAAAAGGAACGCCTTACCAAAGCCTATCAAAAACTCAGACCACTCTGATATGGTCCTTACACCATTACCAAGGTTGTGGGAGACAATGCATTTGAGCTCAACATTCCCCTATTCCTTGGCCTGCACCCAATGTTCAATGTGGATCACCTTCGGCCATACTTTCCACCATTACTAGACACATCCGACATTGCAAAACAACTCACACCCACAGAGTTAAATCCAGATTGCATGGAACAAGCTGCAACTGATTAGAGCATGGAAACACAGATCAAGCACACTCACTAGTAGAATATCCAACTGTGTCAAGTTGTCAAAGTAGGCCAACTCCTTCACCAAGGCAGGTGGCTCACCAGGGACCAAGTTCAGTAAAAGTTTCCTCATCTCACAGAGGAAATCAATGCAATGGAGACCATTGCTTCCTAAGGAGGGATGAATGATCCAGGTGGATATTGGTGGCCACCCGCTAAGTCCATTTGGACCCCGACCATTGTTTCTTTCAAAATTTTCAGTTTCCTTAATTGTAGCACAATTTACTATTTTTAGTAGTTTTTCGGGTCCTGAACTTACAAAGCCGTTTTGATGCCTTAAACGACGTTTTTTGGGAAAAATGGGAGCAAAATGGGTCTATGGACCAATGTTTCTCTTCCCAAAGTTGTAGTTCTCGTTAGATATTTCTAACGAGATATTGTGCACGTCAAACAAAGATCGTATGCCAAAGTTACGATCCCGGGAAATTGATGTACCAATTTACCCAAACGGGGCCCACAGTTTGGCGTTTCATCTTCTAGGGTTAAGTTTTGGATGTTTAGGGTTTTCCATTGTTTCTCAACAATAAATAGGCCTTTGAGCCTCATTGTAACACAGTTCAGAGGAATGTAGCCACCACATCTCTTCTTAGAGATAAGCTACCATCACCCTAGCTGGTTTATTTCCATTTCTATTTGTAAGCATATTTTAGTATATACATTAATGAAATGAAGTATTATTTCTGTTGCATCTATGTGTTTATGGTTATCTATGTAATTTGTTGCATCCCTATTTAAATCCAGATCAAATCTCCAATTTTATGGTGCTTCAAAAAGAAATCTTGGGGTGGCAAGAGGGGGAGGGATTATCATTAATCCCGAAGGAATAATTGAATATAGATTTTCCTGGGGTTTGGGAAAGAATACATATAACCAAGCAGAGGCATATAGAATGTACCCCGGTCTCACTTTAGCTCATCAAAAATGGATCATGGATATGAATATCTTATGGGACCCCCTTTTGATCATAAAAAATATGAACCACAACACTCCTGCTCAAAACAACAAACTGAATCCAATTCTCAGGAGATCCCAGGGATTTCTATCTCTCTTTAGGAATCTAAAGTTATTTCACATCATACAAGATCAAAATAAGGAAGCTAATATGCAAGCTAACAAGGCTCATCAAATGAAAGAAGAAAACAACAAGGTAAATGAAATAGAGGGACACTTTCTTATTCCCTAATCACTTTGATGAATATGCTAAACCTAAAATTTAGACTTGACTCCTATATAAAAAATCAAAATCATAAGAAAAAAATTAGAATTCTATTGAGTTCTCCTATCCCTATTGCCCCTATTCCTTTTGGTTTCGTCCTCTCCTTCATGGTCCCCTTTCGCTGCCCCAACCCCCTCCCTTCTCTTTTGCCACCTCACCCTCAACCCTCCCCCCGCCCTCCCCTCTCCCTCTCCCTCGCCACATCATCCTCACCCCACACCCCTCTCTCTCATCCACCTCTCCTTCCATTGTTTCTCACCCTACTTCACCCTTCCTCTGGTCCCCCTCGTCCTAGTCACACCCATCCTCTCAATTATCTCCCCTTCTCCTCACCTTGCGGCTTCTTTCCTCAAAGTGACATCCTCCTCTAATTTCCCCGTTCTTGCAGTTCTTAGCATGTTGAAACACTTTGCATCAGTTTGTACTTAAGTGTGGGATATCTGTATTGTACTCCTCGGATATGGATCTGTAACAAAAGCATTCAAGAACAAACATGAAAATTCTCTCTGATGAAGAACTTCATTTATTCTCGGGGGTCAAGATCATACGATTCACATGAGGGAACATGAAATTAGACAAGGCATAAGTCATTTCAACAAGAAGGATCATCATAGTGGATCATTGGGATCTAGGAGGTAAGCCCACTATCCCACACTTCCCAATATGGCTAAGGCTCAAAAAAATCTATAAATGGAGGAATAACAGTTTAATCTTCTGCAAAAATAGAGGTTTTGTCTCTGTCTTGGTTAGTGTTGGCACAAGGATCCCATGGCAAGGCCTGTATAGCTAGGGAATTCAAGGGATTTTTATAGCTGGGGAGATTGTGGAGTGTGAGCTTTCATCTAGAGAGTAGTTCACTTTTGTTTTAACTGAATAGAGAAAGACAATTGAGGAGGAGTGGGAATAATTTGACTTCTATGTGGTCATTGGTGGGTACCTTGTTTGAGTGAGTCTAAATTTTGTTTTAATGGACGCAATGAGCCATTCTCATGATGATGTTTTAGTTTCTGGTCCTTGGGGCCAACGTCGCCCTTGCTCAAGTAGGATGGTGGGCCGAGCAGACAACAAGTAGGTGATGAGCCATCCTCAGGTTGAATTCACACCACCTGACTGTGAAATTTGTAACAAGGAACACTTCAAACTCAGGGAGGGGTTGGTGGTTATACAAAGATGTCTTCAACAACATCAGGAGGAGTCTTATGAAATGTAGGAGAGGCAGATTGAAGAGAATCTTAAGATCTGCCAATTAGAAGATGAAATTTATGCTTTAATCAATCAAATTGAGGACCTTCAAATCAAAATAGATGGAAAGAACTCCCAATCTACTAATGAAACAACATGAATAGACCTCAATCTTCCAGCCACCATGGAGGACTAGCCAACTTCTTATGTTTTTATTTTGATGAAGAATTATAAATGTATTTTTCTTTCAAATCAGTTATGTAGGGTATATAGTAGTAATCAAGGAAAAACTATGGGGTTTTTTGTAATTTTGGAATGGAATTTGGTCTGGATGAACTGTATGCAAACTATGATGCCCAAGGTTGGCAATGTACTTACTCTGTAATTCTCCCATTTTTTGGTAGCGAATGGGTGCTGATTAATATAATCTTACTACTCTACTCTTCACTGTTAAAATAAATAAATTATGTAATAGAATGAAACTTATTAAAATAATAAAAAAATGAACCTGATCACTATTAAAACTCGAATCTATGACCTTGGCTTTCACATAATAATCCAATACAAATCACACAATATGATGGAGCTTATTAGACCATGCTCTCGCTTTGTTATAAAGTTCATTCCATATGGGTCACGTCCCTGAATTGTATTCAATGACGCTTTGAATAAATGTGTTAGTCCAACTATATTTTTCTACTTATCGGTACACGACCAACTCAGATGTTGTGGCCAACTCAAGGGTAGATAGACTCGGTGCCTCCAATGCCACAATTGGATGTTGTTACAGATGGATCTCATGCCGAAATTGCCACTAATCTCTCTTCTATATTATATCGATCCTTCACTACATAATCACCATTCAAAATTTCTCTCTGATATCTCTCCCAAATGTAGTGTAAATGTATTGACAAAATGGGAGTTTTCCTCTGCTAATTAAAACTAGATCAATGCCATTTTCGATGTCACCTTGCCAGTTATGTCGAGTTCAGATTTATGTCAACTATCGACATTTTGATTAAAAATGAGATAAAAAACCCATTATTTTCATGCTCAGAGTGAACCAAAATCATATTAGATAGTATTGGCCTCATGCAATCTTAAACTTCAAACCAGAAAAGAACAAAAAAAAAAAACCGAAATCATTACCCTTGCCTCATAACTCTATCAAATTTTAATGTTTCAACACAATTGAATCTATGTTTTAATAATGATTGTCCCATATTTATATTGACGTAGTGGTCCCAGGGCTTGAGGTAAGTTAGACATGGAACTGTGATCATGCATGATATTACACAGTCAAGGTTGAAATTCATTTTAATCACAGTCGTATGACCTTACTCACTTGACCTTATCGAGGCTGTAAGCACTCAGATTAGGCCATTAAAATTAATTTCATGTGACCATTTCCTATTACCATTCTTTGCATCACATTCACACCTCTTAGATTTAGCCCATGTGACCCTATCTTAGGGATTCTCTAGTCGCCTGCATGATGATGTTAACATGAAATCATCATCATCTCATCTATCCTACCATGATGCACCAAATGTCAATGTATTATTAGACCACAGTGGTGAGGGTTGACTATGCAGGTCCCCACATGTCATCATTCTATTAGGTGAGTGAGATGTGTTAAATTTCATGAACTTCTGACATCTTCCACCATCTACTTTTTCATTCAATTCTTGGATTCATTCAATTAGTGAGAAGGTGCACACTCTTTAATGAGTTAAAGGTCCTGCAAGTTTTGATGAGATACATCATTGACCTAGTTAATGAGCCTTGTATATTCTTGAGAAGTGCTCATTGTTTAACACATCAATAATTTGGGTTTTTTCTATAGTTTGGGCTTCCAACTAATTTTGACTTTCAAATGGCCATAAATTCTCACATGGGAGGAATTTTTCAAAGCAGGACATATCATTGGAAATGTCTCAATGAGACCTATGTAATCATGTTATTTATAGGATCATTATGGCACTATAACTGAATCAAAAACTTAAATAACTTCAGGCTCCTTTTATCTTAGCCTGATGGGGATATGTAGGATGTCCAATTTCCATACTGCTTCCTTTGGCATATGAACAATACTCTTGTTGTATCATACATCCCTTTGAAATCGATGACATCATGTTTTCATCAATGGAAATTCTAGGTGCAACAATATCCCCTTTTGTCAATGACGGAAACACCATCAGGCATTAGTGCTTATTGATTCCAATTAAACCAAAAATTCCCCTAACATGGTGTTGAAACTTCCCCTGCCTGATTGTGAGGATTCCTCCCTTCTTTCTATCAATTCCTACATCTTCTCTTCCAATCATTTGTTACTTCTATTTGTATCAATGTCTACAATATTTCCCCTTTGAAATCAATGGAAAAGGGTCATGAATGTCTACCATATTCATGTACAAACCTAATCCTTTCTACTATATTGTTTGCATATGCTAAGTATCTGCTAGAACTCCACAAAATATTCTTGTATGAAATAATATCTCCATAAGTGTGTTTCCAAATCTTCTAAACTATTCTTGATCACGTGGACCTACAAGAACCATGCTACCTTTTTGCTATCATATAATCACGATGTCATGCGAATAGAGTCTCCCCCTAAGATGATATGCTATCTAGTCTAAATATCATACTACTATTGTTTATCATAACTATTCTTACACCTTCAAAGTCTCCCCTTGATACTGTTCTATCATCAACTATAAGACCATGCTACCTTCATAGATAAGTACCCTTTGTTGTACCTGTTTCTTGTAGGCAGTCCTTGGCTGCAAAATCTACATCTGGAAACCAAATCAGCCAAACTTTAGGTTCAAGCTGGCCCTTCAACCAGAGGGGGCTCCCTTAGTTTTTATGAGCCTTTGTTTAATGTTGTTCACCTATCACTAAACGACAAAATTTGAAGCACAATGGCTAGATTTATGGTTTTAATTGGGGGTGGTTGAGTTGGTTTCGTGGCATAGTTTTAATAACCAAGGACTACCTACAAGAAAAAGGTACAACATTTGGCATCATTGCTGGGGAGAGAAGTAACGAAGATATCTTTCCCTGGAGAACGATAAAGATTCAATCTATTCCTTACAGTTGAACAAGGAGTGGACATTTATTATTGGTTGTGTTGCTTTCACCTAGTGACTCCACTTTGTCATATGGAGATTCCACTGGGTTACCGATTCCATTGTTCCAAAATTTCAAATGCCTTTGCTATGTAAGATTCACTGATACTTGAAATCGACAATATATATCTTTTACTCTCATCCATGATCATAAATCTAAGATGTCCGCAGAGGATGCAGCTGTTAAAGTTCACCTGTGAGTATAAATTTCCTATGGGATTTGATGTTTATATTGTACATATATTTTAGATTTTCAGCCACTGTAGTGTGGTTTGCCAATAAACCCACTCCTCACTTGGCTACATGGGAAAGAAAATTACACCTTACAGTGTAAATTTTTTCAGTTTGGTTAGATATGTGAAATGTGGCAACAAGAATATTCCAATTTTAATTTTTCCTTGAATTAAAATTGTGAAGTAAGATCGAATTTAGTCTCACCATTTTCTTGGAAATAATTAATTAATTCATTATGGATTAATTAGTTGGAGAAATTTCAAGTTAGAAGTATTTCTGCAGTCATGCAACAATTATCCCTTAAATTAAGGAGATTATCCCTTAATTAAGGAGATAAGATTGAGTTATATTTGATTTGTAATTAGTTGACTCAATTTACTGAGTTAAGTCTAGTTAAATTAGTTCCAAACTGGTTGAGGAACTAATTGTGAGTTATCACTCATTTGATTCATGCATGCACTCAACAAGTGTACTTCAGATAACTGAAGATTCCCTCATCAGAAACTCATGCATGTCTATTCTGAGAAAGACCCAGTTGAGCTAAATGTCAAGGACAATGTACTATCAGTTGCATGTGTTTTCCTATAACTGAAACTAATGTATGCAGTTAAGGTAAGGTTCCTTGAGGATTGCACAGTTATGACAGGGTGTAGGATGAGTGTGAGAGATTGGTTTTCCACTTGGTAAGAGGAAATCATCCCAGAGGAACAACGCAAGGAAATAGGAGCTTGGAGGGTAGAGGAGAAGGCTTGAGAGAAGCTTTAATTGCCTGTGAGCATCCAGGAGGATTGTACTGAGAGCTAAGGCTTTGTATAATCTCTATGTATTTCCACCTCGTATGATAAGACAAATAGTGGGGTTTTTAACTGAGGCTTTCCCCAAAGTATTTTCATGTGTATTGTGCATTGATTCTTCTTCTTCTAGTTATATGTGTCATCTCGATCTTTAAGCTTCCACAAATTGATAGTAGAAGTAGATTATAGTATTTTGCTTTGGTTATATTGCATTATTAGGTTAATCTACAGTTAGATTTTCTACATAGTCTTAGAGTGAGATTTTAGAGAATTTGCATAATTTCTTCATGGTATCAAAGCCAGGTTTATCAGAACAGTGAACAGTGTATAGAGAAGAGAATTCAAAGTTTGAAGTTCGGGGTTGCAGGTGAAAATTGAATTCTTATCATACTTAAATTGAGATGGGACATTATGTGACTAATTGCCCATCGAAGAATTTGAAGAAGGGATCCTTAGAAGGATTAGAAGGTGAGGCATTAGCCTCTCAGTTCGAAATGGACTTTGCCCTCATTGCATGCATGGTGTCATGGATGATCGGTTGTGTCTGGTATATTGACAGTGGAGCCTCATTCCACATGATCGGTGATAGAGTTTTATTCAATACATTGGAGGAGAAAGACTTCAAGATGCGCATAGAGATGGGTGACGAAAAAAAGTATAGTGTTTCAGGAGTGGGCACAGTCGCTTTTTAGAGGGAGCATGGAGTTCCTATCACCTTGACAGATCTGAAGTATATGTCTGGATTGAAGAAGAACTTGGTATCAATTGTGATGTTGGGGGAAAAAGGCTATGATGTTGTCTTAAATAAAGGAAAGGTGTTCCTAAGACACATAGCCACAAGTCAAACCAAGAAGATAGGGATTCGGGTGAAGAATCTCTATAAACTAGAGGTAGATGATTGTATAGCATTAAGTATGAAAGCAGAATTGGTGCAAAGCCAAGACACGGGCGAGTTATGGCACAGGTGGTTGTGCCATTTGCATCATGGGGCTTTGAAGATAATGCAACAAATATCTACAGGACTTCCCAAAGGTAAACTTGAGAAAGTTGACACATGCAAAGGGTGTACCTTGGGAAAGTACACCAAGTATTCCTTTCATGATTGAGACAGTGGAGCAAAGGCTATTTTAGTGTGAGTTCATACTAATGTGTGTGAACCATTCTTGATGACATCCATAGCGAAGCAAAGACATTATTTGATTTTCATTGATAATTTTTCTCGTAAATGCTTGATTTCCTTCATGATGAAGAAGGACAAAACCTTCTCCAAGTTTTGTGAGTTCAAAGCTTTGGTCGAGAAAGAGTCAGGGAAGAATATCAAGGCCTTGAGAAGTGACAATGGTGGAGAATATGTCTCTCAGGAATTAAATGAGAGTTGACGACACCTCATAACCCACAGCAGAATGGGGTGGCCGAGAGGAAGAACAAAACTATTGTAGGGGCAACTCGAGCGATGCTGCATTACCAAGGCCTATCACTTCAGTTGTGGGCTGAGGCATGCAACACATCGATCTCTTTGCAGGATAGAAGCCCACATCACATACTTGGGATGAAGACACCAAAGGAAGCTTTCTCTGGTAAGAGATTAGATGTGAATCACTTCAGGATCTTTGGCTCATTGGTATATTTCCATGTGACAAAGGATGCATGGAAGAAGCTTGAGCTAACATCAGAGTTGGGTTTACTTGTGGGGTACACTGATACACCTCACACCTATCGTGTGTACTTGCCTACCAGTAGGAGAATAATGGTTTGCAGAGATCTCAAGTTTGATGAGCAAAAGGCCATGCGAGTTTCCCTTGAGAGGGAGCTCCAACTACAGGATGTGAAGGAATTGTTGGTTCCTAAGGAGGAGGAGCCTCAAACTAATGTGGAGCAGCTACATGCAAAGGTTCTAAGAGTGGAGACATCCACTCAAGCAGAGTTTTCTAGAGATGGATGGAAGCGCACAAAAGAAGCTGAAAAATTGTTGGAGGATGTGAGAGAGAATGTAAGAGCACCATCTTCTCAACGTTGACAGAGGAGGTCACGTGAGAGGTACACTGGTTACATGGCCCTTGCTGGGGAATGTGCTGAGACTGAGCCATCTTCCTTTGAGGAATCAATGTAGCAGCCAATTTGGGTTGATGCTATGGTGGAGGAGTATGACTCAATAGTTCGTAACAATGTTTGGGACATGGTTTCGAGACCAGAGAAGAAGTCATCTGTGAGTTCCTATTGTCTTTACAAGATAAAGCAAGCTACTGATGGTAGTGTGGAGAAGCATAAGGCAATATTTATTGCCCGTGGATTTTCAGAATTCGAGGAGATTGACTATGATGAGACTTTTGCACCTGTTGCAAGGTACTCATCTATCAGATCTATGTTGGCACTATCAGCATAGATGGGTTGGAAGATCCATCAGATGGATGTGAAGACTGCATTCCTCAATGGCGAGATTGAGGAAGAGGTGTACATAAAGCAACTAGAAGGTTTTGAGACCTTCGATCATGAGTCGCATGTGTGCCGACTCAAGAGAGCATTGTACGGGTTGAAGCAAGCATCTCGTGCTTGGTACACCAGGATAGACAACTACTTCACCGGGTTGGGCTTCACAAAGAGTGAAGCGGATGCGAACCTGTACAACATCGTGGTGGAAGGTAAGTTGTTGATCATCATTATTTATGTTGATGATCTCATATCAACTGGTGATGATCATTTGATTGTGTCTTGCAAGGAGGACCTTGCAAGAGAATTCGAGATGAAAGACATGGGTCTCATGCATTACTTCCTTGGCATGGAAGTGTGACAGAAGGATGGGGATTTGTTTGTATCTCAGGGAAAGTATTCCAACAAGATACTCGAGAGATTCCACATGGAGAAGTGCAAGCCCATGCAGACTCCTCTACTAGGTAACTGGAGGAAGGAGGATGTTACTCCAGGAGAAGTAGTAGAGGCTATTGTGTACAGGCAACTTGTGGGTTCACTGATGTACTTAGTGAACACACAACCGGATTTGTGCTATGCAGTGAACTAGCTGAGTCAAGCGATGGTTCACCTACCAAGATGTTTTGGAAGGCAACAAAGCATGTATTGAGATACCTCAGAGGCACATCTTAGTATGGATTATGGTACAGACAGATAGAGGGAGTGAATCTACAGCGCTTCACTAATGCAGATTGGGCATGGAGTCCATCAGATCAAAATAGCACATCAGTAGGTATTTTCAACCTTGGGTTAGCTACAGTTTCTTGGTACAGTAGGAAACAGAGGTCAGTTGCACTTAGCTCGACAGAGGCAGAATACATGGCTACAAATTAGGCAACATGTGAGGCCATCTGGATGCAGAAAATCCTAGTTGGTTTGTTTGATCAAAGGATGGATCCAACTGTGATCTAGTGTGATAATCAGAATTGTATCAAACTCTCTGAGAATCCAATATTTCATGATAGGTCCAAGCACATCGACATTCGGTATCATCATCTAACTGTGTAGCGAGGAGGATCATGTTGTTGCAATATATTTCAATAGAGGAGCACGATGCTGATATTTTGACAAAGGCATTGTCAAAATGTAAATTCGAGTTCCATAGAGACAGGATTGGGGTGGTAGATAATCCCTTTATTATTGAGAGGGAGTGTTGAAATATGGAAACAAGAATATTCCAATTTTAATTTGTCCTTGAATTAAAATTGTGAATTAAAATCGAATTTAGTCTCACTAGCTACTTGGAAATAATTAATTAATTCATTATGGATTAATTAGTTGGAGAAATTCAAGTTAGAATTCTTTTTGCAATCACACAATAGTTATCCCTTAAATTAAGGAGATTATCACTTAATTAAGGAGATAATATTAAGTTATATTTGAGTTGTAATTAGTTGACTCAGTTTGCTGAGTTAAGTCTAGTTAAATTAGTTCCAAACTGGTTGAGGAACTAATTATGAGTTATCAGTCAGTTGATGTATGCATGCACTCAACAAGTGTACTTCAGATAACTGAAGATTCCTAATCAGAAACTCATGCATGTCTATTCTGAGAAAGACCCAGGTGAGCTAAATGTCAAGGATAGTGTACTATCAGTTGCATATGTTTTCCTATAAAGGAAACAAATGCATGCAGTCAAGGTAAGGTTCCTTGAGGATTGCGCAGTTTTGACAGGGTGTAGGATGAGTGTGAGAGATCAATTTCCCACTTGGTAAGAGGAAATCATCCCGGAGGAACATCACAAGGAAATAGGAGCTTGGAGGGTAGAGGAGAAGGCTTGAGAGAAGCTTTGATTGCCTGTGACCATCCAAGAGGATTGTACTGACAGCTAGCTAGCTATGAGAGCTAAGGCTTTGTATAATCTCTATGTATTTCCACCTTGTATGATAATACAGGTAGTGGGGTTTTTAGTTGAGGCTTTCCCCAAAGTATTTTCATGTGTATTGTGCATTGATTCTTCTTCTTCTAGTTATATGTGTTCAACTCGATCTTGCTCGATCTTTAAACTTCCACAAATTGATAATAGAAGTAGATTATAATATTTTTCTTTGGTTATATTGCATTATCGGGTTAATTTGCAGTCAGATTTTCTACATAGTCTTAGAGCAAGATTTATAGAGAATTTGCAGAATTTCTACAAGACAGAGGTGTGTGGGGTTGATTAGTTATTTTTAGATTCAGTGTACAGTAGATCGATAGTTGTTTCAGTTATGTTTCAATTTTTCTGTATCAAGTTTGGTTTGGTTGAGTGCAGTGACTTCCAAGGGATTAAAAGGAGTAAAATTATTGTTTATTAAATAATTGATTCCGTAGCACGATGAATTAGGAACTCTTGTTCTTATTTTTTATTTGCAGTGTCAAGTCTTTCACCTCAAAAATTTTCTGTTTAAGATTTTAGTGTAAAAGAGTCTCTGGATTAGTGCAGGTAGTATGGTTTTAGATTGTAGCTTTAGGTCACATGTTTACGGTATGACTCCATGCCCAACACTTATGGCAACTTGTCTACTAGTTCTTTGCATCCCACAGGGGGAGACAGTCTCTAGTTGGAGCTGATGTTGTAACATGATTAATTTTGATAATTTTATTTTTATAAAAGAGGGTATAAAAAAAAAAAAATCAAACAAAACAATAAAAAAATGATGAAAAGAAACCCCATGAAAGGAAAAGAAAATGCATTAGTGAGCAAGACAAAATGCCACCAGAAATAAGTTTTGTTTGTATAGTAAAGTTTAATCATGATCAAACAATTTTAAATTTTATGTATTCAGATTAGGCAATAAATTAAATCATCAATCAAATTTCATCGAAATTATCTGATAGAATAGGTTTTAGTAGTTTAGAAATAATAAATGGATCTGCAAGAGTAAATGTGGCCTCAAAAATGTAAATTTAAGTTTCATTAGCAAGTTGATTTAGTTAATCATTAATTTAAATATGATTAAATGATGTAATAAATTTTAAATAATATTTTCACCTATGATTGAGGATTGACAAGACATCTTGTCTCTTTCAAAAAAGTTTGAGCGCTTTTGCATGGTTAAGATCTTCCCTGCCCAGATCAATAGCAGGGAATCCATTTCACACCCCCTCATCCTTTTTCACATTAATGATGGGAGGGGGTGTCCGAAAAGTGGTATCACTTGTCATGGGCCCCATGCAACGTGGCATCCTCTTATCAATTCGCACCCCTCTGCTCGAAACCAAATACCACCTACCCCCCCCCCCGAAAACTACCTAACCCTCTCCTTCCTGCCAATTTCTATTTACCCTCGGTCACATCTTTTTCCCCCTACATAAACTATTTCTACTAGCCATGTTATTCCACATTATCTCCCACCTCCATATCTCCTCCCGCCTCTACGTCATATGTTCGTTTCACGGTCAGTTAAAACTATGCTTTTTTTATACAATACAATAAATTAAAACATGTTTTGAAAACAAATGAAAACTAATTTTCAAAACTGAAAGAGGTTTTTGTTTATAATATCCTCATGTAAAAAAACCTATTTCATTTTTCTAACAATATTATATGTTGGGAGATTCGGATGAAGCTTTGTAGACACATTTCCTGAATTTTCCTGTTTTTAGCCATTATTTTCAAATTCGTTTTCTGACCAAGTGGAAATTAATTTTCAAAATATTAAAGACGTTTTTGGTTCTAAACTCCTCATGTATAAAAAAATCTCTCCATTTTCTAATATCTATTATGGTTTGGGATATTCAAATGGATCATTGGACCCTATTTTCATAATTTTAGGAGGAAAAAGCTTGTGGACAGTGAGTGACTTGAATTCCACCTCATCAAATAAGAGTTGAAATCATATTCAAATTTCTTTTATTTACCACCAAAATTCCTAGAAACTATGCCAAAAACCTTCAAATAGTTCTAATTTCCTTTATTTGTGTTCTATTTTTGTAATACAGTTTTCAGATATTTGTAGTAGCTATTGATATTTTTTATCAAGATATTTTGTGAAGAAATTGTGTAAATACTTCATCAATTGAGGTGATAGTGGTTGGATTTTGATGCCAAGGCTCTTGAGTTTGTAATATATTATATTATAGGATTTTTAATGAAAGCCTTCCGACTCCAATTTATGATAGAATTTGTGTTTCTAGTATGTCTTTATAGTGTTTCCATAAATTGTTTTCTGCACATGTTCAAAGTATTATTGAAGATCTAGGTAAGAATATATTGAATTTCAATCTCTCTAAAATCCCCTACAAATTAATAATCATTTAAAGATATTAGTATATTGGAATGTCTGCCTGAGTTAGCTCTTATTTGAACCAAATTATTGTTTGGCCTTCTATCTTCTCCTGAATATGTTTTGTTGGGCTGTAGAAATATTCTACACGTATCCAAATTTCCCTAGTTGTTAAATAGTCAAGACGATTTCTCAATTATTAGGAATATCCTTACATTATTCTATCATAATCCTTGAAAATATAAGTCATTCTGTCAGGCTAGAAGCTGACACTTTGAGAAGGGACCCTATGAGAGAGGCCTTTAATCATGAATAGGGATTGTCATTGATCGCTAACCACCCCTAATTAAAACCCTAAATCCAGCCATTGTACTTCAAAGGCAGTTGTTCAATGTCAGGTAACAATTGAGAGATCCCCCTCAGTTCAATGACAAGTAACAAAGCCTTGTAACAATAGAGATATCCCCCTATGATTCAAGGCTCAACTTGAACCTAAAGGTTGGTTGAGTTGGTTTCCTAGCATAGTTTTTTTAGCCAAGGAATGCCTACTGGAAACAAGTACAACATTTTGCGGCATTACTAGGGAGCGGAGTAACAAAGATATCTTTCCCCAAAGAATGATAAATATTATATATATTCCTTGCTGGTGAACAAGGACTGGGTATTTATTATTGGTTGCATTGCTTTCACCTGGTGACTTCACTTTGTCATATGATGATTCCACTGGGTTATCAATTCCATTGTTCTGAAATGTCAATTACCTTTACTATGCAAGATTCATTGATACTTTCAATCAAAAATATATATCTTTTCCTCTTAGATATGATCCCCGGCAAGGGCGCCAAATGTTGTACCTGTTTCCTGTAGGAAACCCTTGACTGCAAAAACTACGCCAGGAAACCAACTCAACCATCCTTTAAGTTCAAGTTGGCCCTTGAACCAAAGGCGGATCCCTTAGTTGTTACGAGGCTTTGTTTAACGCTTTTCACCTGTCATTGTACACCATCCTTTAAAGCACAATGGCCATATTTATGGTTTTAACTAGGGGTGGTTGGCTATCAATGACAATCCTATTCATGATTAAAGGCCTTTCTCACAGGGTCCGTTCTCAAAGTGTTAGCTTCCAACCTGACAAAATGACTTAGATTTTCAAGGATTATGATAGAAGAATGTAAGGAGATTCCTAATAATTGAGCAGTCAGCCTGACTACTTAACAACTAGGGAAATTTGGATGCATATAGAAGATTTCTACATCCCTACAAAACATATTCAAGAGAAGATAGAAGGAAAATCAATAAAATCAGTTCAAAAAAGAGCTAACTCAAACAAACAATTCAATATACTAATCTCTTTAAACAATTATTAGTTTGCAGGGGATTTCCAAGAGATTGAAACTCAATCTATTCTTACCTAGATCTTCTATAATACTTTGAACCTGTGCAGAAAACAAGTTATGGAAACACTAGAAAGACATACTAGAAACAAAAATTCAGTCATAAACAGGAGTCATAAGGATTTCATTATAAATATTATAATAGAAGCTATTACAAATTCAAGAGCCTTGGCATCAAAAGCCAACAACTATTGCCTCAATTGATGAATTATTTATACAATTTCTTCACAAACTATCTTGATAGAAAATATCAAGAGCTACTACAAATATCTGAAAATTGTATTACAAAATAAGAAGACAAATAAAGGCAAATAGAACTATTTGAAGAGTTATGGCATTGTTTCTAGGCATTCTGGTGGTAAAGAAGAGAAATTTGAATTTGATTGCAACTCTTATTTGATGAGGTGACATCCAAGTCACTAATTATCCTTGAACTTTTCCCTCTCGAAATTCTAAAAAATAGGGTCCAATGATGCCTTTGTATATCCGAAACCATAATAGATGTTAGAAAACGAAGAGAGGTTTTTGTACATGAGGATGTTAAAACCAAAAAAAACTTTACTATTTTTAAAACTCATTTCCACCTACTCAGAAACCGCATTTAAAAACACTGGCTAAAAACAAGAAAATTCGGGAAAATATGTCCGCAAATATTCATTCGAATCTGCCAAAGTATAATAGATGTTAGAAAAATGAGATAGTTTTATGTACATGAGGATATTAGAAAAAAAAACCTCTTTCAGTTTTTGACAATTCGTTTTCATTTGTTTTCAAAAATGTTTTAATTTATTGTGTTGTATAAAAATAAAAATAGTTTTAACTGATCATGAACTGAACATATGGCATGGAGGCGGGAGGAGATATAGAGGTGGGAGATAATGTGGAAGCACATGGCTAGAAGAAATAGTTGATGTAGCAGGGAAAATTATGTGACAGGGGGTAAATAGACGTTGTCGGGAAGGAGAGGATTAGGTAGTTTTCGAGGAGGGTAGTATATGGTTTCAAGCGGGGGAGGGTGAAAATTGATAAGAGGGCGCCATATCGCATTGGGACCATGAAAAGAGATAACTCTTTTCAAAACCCCCACTCCCTCCCTCCCCCCCCCCCCTTGTTGTTTAACATGAAAAAGGGATGAGGGGTGTGAAATGGATTCCCCGCTGTTGATCTGGGCAAGGAAGATCTTAACCGTGAAAAAGAGCTCAAAATTTTTCGAAAGGGACACAATGTCTTGTCAATCCTCAATCATAGGTAAAAATATTATTTTAACTTTACTACATCATTTAATCATGTTTAATTGCATGATTAACTAAATCAACTTGCTAATGACACTTAAATTTACATTTTTGAGGGCACATTTACTCTTACAGACCCATTTATTATTTCTAAGTTACTAAAACCTATTCTATCAGCTAATTTCAAGGAAATTTGACTAATGATTTAATTTATTCCCTAATCTAAACACATAAATTTAAAATTTTTTGATCATGATTAAATTGTATGATAAAACAAACCTTATTTCTAGTGGCATTTTGGCTTGCTCACTGATACATTTTCTTTTCTTTTCATGGGGTTTCTTTTCATCATTTTTTATTCTTTTGTTTTATTTATTTTTTATTTTTATACCCTATTTTATAAAAATAAAAATTATCAAAACTAATCATGTTACAACACCCTTCATAGACACTTTCTCTAATTTCCCCTAAATTATCTTATGGACCTGAAGTTTCCTTCATACAGAAGTTCTTGCCAATGCTTTCTAGATGTGTTTAACATTTTCTATGGACCTATGGATGTGATGAAGTCTCCCCTTCTTTACTTACTTCTCATAATGATTGAAACATTCCTTGTTATTTTTCATATGTTGTCCTCAAAGTGTTCATTCTACTTGCATACAATTGCTTCTTCAATTTTTGATTCAATAGATGATAGCCTTGAAGAAGCCTTCACCAAGGGATTAGATCTAAGAAATCATAACTAATCATGGTATTTCTTTACCTCTTCTTCATATTTTATAACTAATCCTTGTATTTATGGTAATTCCCTCCCTTTTTACTATCTCAAGTTGATTCTGCAATCTCGTGTTGTATGGTGCTCATTGTGACATATGTAACATTCAACATTGGGATTCAACATTTGTGGAAGTGGCTAAAGAATTTTCATAATTTTTTAATATGCCTCCATACAGGTACTTGATCACATCCTCTATATCTCACAACATCAAAGGTAAAAGGTCCTGCAATCTTGTGCTTTGAGGCCAAATTTTGTGCATTAGAAACAATAACCAAGAAACTTATTTTGATACCTGGATTTCGAGGGAGATCTGACCTTCTAAAGTTTTTCTTGGGATGATCCATATTTATTTGTTTATTTTCAACACCCGCTTCAATGTTTCTTGTGGATACTTTGTGAAGATTCCTTGGAGGACCCATATTCATTTGTTGATTTTCAATACATGCTTCATTTTTGCTTGTGGATCCTTTAAGGAAATTCCTTATCATAAGAGATCCTATTTCTTCATTCTAGTTTCTTGTACTCTATTTATTTCTTAAAAATATCCCAAGGATCATTGAAATGAACATGCTTGGCTAGGTTCATCACTTGATTTGGATATTCAAGGGATTTTTTGCTAGATGCAATGAATGTTTGATTGAGCTTCTAGAGATGATCTTCATTTGATGAGCTTGGGGGACCATTTTTCTTGGGTGCCTCACAATTTCCTTGATAATGGAGACCTATTTTAATTAGAGAATACCTTTGCATGCTAAGAATGTGATTTAGGGGTTTAGTACATTTATGAAACTTTGATTTGAGTTGTTCCAATTCTTCTCTCAAGAGGACAAATTCCTATTCTAGTCTTTCATGAATTTGTTCTGATATTATTTAATTGTTCAAACATAAATTCTTCTACCCTTTTTACTTCTTCTAGTTCAAATTTAAGAGAAAAAATTATGTCTTCATTTAGGTTTTTTCCTTGAAGTTATTGCATCGATTGGCCTTCCTTCTTTCTAAGGATCTTTATTTCCTTTAATTTACTTCTAAGTTCTCCCTCATAGGCTATTTTTTCATCATGTTCATTGGTTTCAAGTGGGGGGGTGGGGGGTGCAAATTGATAAGAGGGTGCCATATCGCATTAGGACCATACCGCTTTTCGGAACCCCCCAAGTCATTGACGTGAAAAAGGATGAGGGGGTGTGAAATGGCTTCCCAACCATTGATCTAGGCAGGGAAGATCTTAACTGTGAAAAAGCGCTCAAACTTTTGTGAAAGTGACAAGATGTCTTGTCAATCCTCAATCATAGGTAAAAATATGATTTAAACTTTACTACATCATTTAATCATGTTTAAATGCATGATTAACTAAATCAACTTGCTAATGTAATTTAAATTTATATTTCTAAGGGTGCATTTACTCTTGCAAACCAATTTATTATTTTTAAACTACTAAAACCTATTCTATCAGCTAATTTCGATGAAATTTGACTGATGATTTAATTTATTCCCTAATCTAAATACATAAAATTTAAAATTGTTTGATCATGATTAAATTGTATGATACAAACAAAACTTATTCCTAGTGGCATTTTGGCTTGCTCACTGATACATTTTCTTTTCTTTTCATGGGGGTTTCTTTTCATAATTTTTTATTCTTTTGTTTTATTTATTTTTTATTTTTTTTACCCTCTTTTATAAAAGTAAAAATTGTCAAATCTAATCATGTTACAACACCATTCATATACACTTTCTCTAATTTTCCCTAAATTATCTTATGGACCTGAAGTTTCTTTCATACATAAGTTCTTGCCAATGCTTTCTAGATGTGTTTAAAAGTTTCCATGGACCTGTGGATGTGATGAAGTCTCCCCTTATTTACTTACTTCTCATAATGATTTAATCATTCCTTGTTATTTTTCATATGTTGTCCTCAAAGTGTTCATTCTACTTGCATACAATTGCTTCTTCAATTTTTGATTCAATAGATGATAGTCTTGAAGAAGCCTTCACCAAGGGATTAGATCTGAGAAATCATATCTAATCAAGGTCTTGCTTTACCTCTTCTCCATATTTAGAATTAATCCTTGTATTGATGGAAATTCTCTCCTTTTTTACCATCTCAAGTTGATTCCACAATCTCGTGTTGTATGGTGCTCATTGTGACATATGTAACATTCAACATTGGGCTTCAACATTTGTGGAAGTGGCTAAGGAATTTTCCTAATTTGTTCCATATGCCTCCATATAGGTACTTGATCACATCCTCTATATCTCACAACATCAATGGTCAAAGGTCCTGCAATCTTGTGCTTCAAGGACAAATTTTGTGCATGAAAAACAATAACCAAGAAACTTATTTTGATACCTGGATTTAGAGGGAGATCTAACCTTCTAAAGTTTTTCTTGGGATGAGCCATGTTTATTTGTTTATTTCCAAAACCTACTTCAATGTTTCTTGTGGATACTTTGTGAAGGTTCCTTGGAGGACCCATATTCATTTGTTGATTTTCAATACATGCTTCATTTTTGCTTGTGGATCCTTTAAGGAAATTCCTTGTCATAAGAGATCATGTCTCTTCATTCTAGTTTCTTGTACTCTTCTCCTTTCTTAAATTATCCCAAGGATCATTGAAATGAACATGCTTGGCTGGGTTCATCACTTGATTTGGGTATTCAAGGGATTTGTTGCTAGATGCAATGAATGTTTGATTGAGCTTCTAGAGATAATCTTCATTTTATGAGCTCGGTGGACCATTTTACTTGGGTGCCTCACAATTTCCTTGATAATAGAGATCTATTTTAATTAGAGGAGACCTTTGCATGCTAAGAATGTGATTTAGGGATTTAGTGCATTTATGAAACTTTGATTTGAGATTCTCCAATTCTTCTCTCAAGAGGACAAATTCATATTCTAGTCTTTCGTGAAATTGTTTTGATCTTATTTAACTGTTCAAACATAATTCAGACAATATTACCCTCTTCTATGTTTCCATCACAATGTTTCCTTGTTTCTTATTCATAAAGTATGTATATATGTGTGTGTTTGTGTGTGTGTGTGTATGTGTATATATATATATGATTATCGTTGCTGATAGATTTTGCTACCATTTTACTTGTATTTGACCTTCAAATCTCAGACCATTTGGAGTTTAACGTGACATCTAAACATTGATCACATATCTAACGAACACTCAAAATATTGTGATTTAATCCTTGGATATATAAGGCAACATGAGCTTTGGTTATTCCATTATAAATGGTAATATTTCCTTTTCCAATGATTCTTGCGAATGCGACGTTTCCAAAATTTACTCTACCTCCATCTATCTCTTTGATGCTTATAAAATTGTTTTGATTTCCTGAAATATGTCTTGAGTAGCCACTATTGACATGCCACTTATCCTTTTTCTTTTGAGTATACAATATGAGGTCACAATTTATTCTTTTTTGTTCCATATTTTAGGTGGAATCCTTTCCTCTTCTTGAATGATTTTACAATTCTTGGCCTTGGGTTTAAGACGCTTTCATAGATAATGATTGCAAATAATTTCCTTATGACCAAATGTATGACATAGAAAATAATAACCATAAAAGGGCATGTGATACCCAGGGAATTGCTTCTTGCTACGTATCTTGGCTTAGACATATTCCTAAATTACCTTAGCAAATTTCTTTTTTGCAGTTGCTTCATCTTTGAGATGGATGATTATGTCATTCCTCTCTTTTAGCTTGTTTTTTGTTTCACTTAGATGTTTCTTAACTTCAGCAAGATGTTTTTCTAGAATTTCACATCTTATCTTAAACTCCTCCATCTTAATTTCAAATATTATAACAAATCCTGCATCTAAATCCATGCTAGAACGATCCTTTAAATCAATTTTCTAGTAGTTGACTATTCCTAAAGATGGCCTACTCTTGTACCACTTGTTGGACAAAATGTCACACTAAGAGAGGAGGGGGGTGGTGTGAATTAGTGTGGAAGCAATTTTACCATTTCATAACTTTTCATAATCAAATAATCATATTGTAATGTACCGCAACCATAAGTAGCATATCAAAAAATAAAACAAAGCGCTGTAAAATTACCATCATATAAATAACACATCAAGAAGCCATCACATAACAAAAAGACACAAGAATTTACATGGAAACCCATACAAGAGAAACACATAAATTCTTCTTCTTCTTATGCTTAAATTTATTACATAGATTTATAGGCTTTGAATTGTTGGAGGCACCGACCCCCAAGATATGCAAGCTACTACTTGCATTAGGATACAACTTGATTGAGGAACCAACCTCAAAAGTATGAAATCAATTTATCATTGTAGGATACAACCTGATTGAGGCACCAACCTCGATGATGAGAAAGATCCAACCTGATTGAGGCACCAACCTTGATGATGAACAAGCTCCAACCTACTTGATTCTCCAACCTCGATGCAAGGTCTAACTTACTCTAGGATCCAACCTGTAGAAATTGCACCTATAGAACAAACCGATATATGCAATGTCCTAAAGAATAATACTTGGTCTACTTCTACAAAACATTAAGGAGAAGCATAATCGAATTCATGAGCAACATCAAGTAGAAACATGCATAACTGATCAAGAGAAATAATCACACATAACACAAGATATATCCAGGGGAAAGCACCAACATAAAACCCCAACCATGTATTATCAATCAAGTGTAGATCCTCAACAACAAACAAAAATAATCAGCTCAATAGTTATCCTGCTCTCTTTGTAATCAGAAGATCCTGATGATCTTCAATCAGAAAATATGAAGATATGTCTCATGAACCACCCAAGCCCTGTTTAATAGACTTTCCCTATGGTCCTTATGTAGTTTTCTTAGGAAATAATAGCAAAAGCATATGCTATTAATTCCAACATACCAAAAACAACCAATGGTCCAACTACATATTCCTTGAGAACACTAGTTCCTCAACCTTGCAAAAACTACTTACAAGAAATAGTTAAGCATTTGATAGTACACTGTCCCACATCTGATCTCAACTGGGTCTCTGACAGAACTGACATGCAACAGTTATCCATGAGTGAATTCTCAGTTATCTAAAATAATGGTTGTCACATGCATGCAAGCATTAACAAACTATATTTTATTATTTTAGCAACTTGTTAAAATAATCTAACTGGACTTGACTAGTTAGAACTAAGTCAACTGATTCTCTCATTATAGAACTGAACCTTATCTCCTTTAATCAAGGGATAAATTCTTAAATCAAGGGAGAAAATAATTGCATGATCTCACAAAGACTTCAAGTTTAATTTCCATAATTAATTAACTCATGGAGATTAATTAATTAATATTTCCAACTGCTGTTAAGACCAAAATTAATTTTACTTCCTATAGATAGATTAGGGACTGTTGTAAATAGGAAGGGACCTAGAAATTCTATTTTTAGAACTTTCTATTTTTAGCAGTTTTACCTCTCACCCAATGTGGCCAATGATCTCACTGGCCAAACTACTATTTTTAGACATGCTATTTTTAGCAGGTCTATTTTTAGCACATTCTAAATTTAACATTTCTTGCTGCACATTTTTCAACACTCCCTCTCAACAAGAAATGCTTTCTCTCGAACCCGATCCTGTAATTCTGGAATGATCTACATGCAACACATCTACTCGGTCCACGTGCTTCAACAACACTTGGAACAAAAACACTCCCAACTGACCACTCTATTGGGCTAGGAACATACTCTGATGCTGAAGCTCTACCTACTATTGACAAGTGCTCCTTCTCTAACATATGCACTACTGCAACATCTCCATGCATCTCGCACCATTGCACACCTCTTTGTGCCACCTAGCACTGTGCAAAACATGTGTGCCTCTCGCATTGTTGCAGCCTGCTAGCTATGCGCTTTCCTGGGATTCCCTGCACTGTCGCTCTCTCTGCCACTCCATCTGCATCTATCTCTACCCAATCAATCAGTTCCTGCTACTCCGCATCAGGGCTCCTGTAGGAAGGTCTCATCCAAGAGGTTGGGTACCTCAAGGATCCTACCCCTCCTCCTTGGGACGATCAATCCACATCATCCCACCTCTTACCTGGAGGTATGGCTGCATGCGATCTCTCTGCCCACTTGGCTCGAAGTTTCCCCCTATTGGAGGTCTCTGCATGAGTAGATGTCTCTACTCGATCTCCTCTCAG
>APFE031009410.1:32396-78867 GCA_000404065.3 Pinus taeda | reverse complement strand
ACTTGACTAGTTAGAACTAAGTCAACTGATTCTCTCATTATAGAACTGAACCTTATCTCCTTTAATCAAGGGATAAACTCCTAAATCAAGGGAGAAAATAATTGCATGATCTCACAAAGACTTCAAGTTTAATTTTCCATAATTAATTAACTCATGGAGATTAATTAATTAATATTTTAAACTGCTTTTAAGACCAAAATTAATTTTACTTCCTATAGATAGACTAGGGACTGCTATAAATAGGAAGGGACCCAAAAATGCTATTTTTAGAAATTTCTATTTTTAGCAGTTTCACCTCTCACCCAATCTGGCCAATGACCTCACTGGCCAAACTGCTATTTTTAGACATGCTATTTTTAGCAGGTCTATTTTTAGCACATTCTAAATTTAGCATTTTCTTGTTGCACACTTTTCAACACAACCTTAGCATAGGAACCCACCTCCTTCTTCAAACTATGTAGACCTCTATTTCATACAAATTCAAACTGGATCCATTGTCACAATATATAGTTGTTAATCACTTAATCATAAGTAAAGTCACAACCTGCAACCACAACCTGTAATCAATGTCATTATCATCATTGTCACTGTAATCACTTCCATGACAAAAATTTCCACAAACAGTCATGTCAATCACTGTTACTATATGTCATATTGTTTTCCATACCCTACTCCAACTCGTTCATTAATCTAGTCACACAAACTCATTCTCGGAACAATTTCTTTCCATATTTCCAAAATGATTGCAATTTTCTGATAAACCCTCTAAACATATAAAAGAGATTATGACCATCAAATAAGTGTCAAAAAGGAATTCCATGCCTTTGAATTCATCCACCTCTAAGACCTCATCACCATGCTTCTTCCAAAATCCAATTTGGACCAATAATGAGCACAAAAACCCAAAAACCATTCTACATAATGCCTTTTTCTAGGTGCAATAAACAAAATGGTTATACTCCAATGTTGGTGCTACAAAATTCTCACTGCAAATCTATTTAATTATTTGATAGAAGGAAGCCTATTAAAATAACAAAAAAAATTAACCTAATTACCTAAAAGACTTGAACCTACTAGATTGGCTTTCCCATAATAATCCCATACCAATCACACTATCCAATGGATCTTGTTATACCATGCTCTCAATTTGAATTTGGTATAAAGTTCATTCCATTTGAGCCATGACCTGGACTTGTGGTCAATATCCCTCTAACAAAATGTGTTAATCCAATTGTATTGTTCTACTTGTTGGTGCATAGATAGCTAGCTCAATTGTCATGGCCAACTCGAGGATAGACAAACTTGGTGCCTTCAATCCCCCACCAAGACTAGACATTGTTATGAATGCAAGTCATGCAAAAATTACCACTCATCTCTATGCTATATCATATCAATCCTTCATTACATAATCACCAAGTGGAATGCCTTTGTGATATCTTTTCAAAATGTAGTGTAAAGGTATTTCCAGAATTGGAGTTTGCCTTTGCTAGATAAAACTAGATCAATTTCATTTTCAAAGTCACCTAGCCAACTATGTTGAGTTTGGAGGTATGCTAACTATCAAAATTCTGATTACAATGAGATCAACCAAACCATCCTTATCATGCTTAGAGTGAACCAAAATAAGCTCAAACAGTATCTACATAATGTAATATTAAGCTTTGAACAAAAATAAAACTTGAACCAAACTCCTCAAGCTCACCCAAAAAGTATATCAACTTATTATGTTTCAAAATGATCGAATGTATGTTTGAATGATGATCGAACCCCTACATTTATATTGATTGAATGGTCCTAGGGTTTGACGCAAGATGACAATGGAACCATGATCTCACTTTATAGTACAAAGTCAAGTTTGATGTTCATTTCAATAGGAGTCATATGACCTTACTCACTTGACCTTAATGAGGCCCCCAAGTGCTCAGAATAGGCCATTAAAATTCATGCAATGTGGCTATTTAATATGAAAGTTATTTGTGTCATGTTGGCACTTCTTAACCTTAGCCCATGTGAGCACTAGACTATCCCATGTGACCTTGTCTTGGGGGGTTCATTCATTGCCCGCATGATGATTTCAATATGATGTCATCGTTCCACATGGAATCTCGTGAGAAGTGCTATGTGTCACCTAAATTTGGACTTTCCATCAATTGAAACCCCTCAAAAGTGCCTACCACATGGTGGCACCTGGTGGCGCCACATCATTATGATGACATCATCTACTAACATGTAATGATGATTGTATTGTCAATGTCATATCATATGGCCTACCATGATGCGCCACATGTCAATATATGATTGACCCACGGTTGTTGGGGTTGATTACATAGGTTTCCATGTGTCATCATTCTATTGGGTGAGCAAGACATGTTGAATGTCATGAAAATCTTAACATCAGCCACCTTCCAATTTTTCATTTGGTTCCTAGAGTCATCCAATCAGTGAAAATGTGCACACTCTTTAATGGGTTAAAGGTCATGTAAGTTCTACTGAGATCCCCTGTTGACCCAGTCAATGAACCATGGATGTGCCCAAAGGGTGCACACTATTTAATACATCAATAATCTGGGTTTTTGTCCTATAGTTTTGGCTTCCAACTAATGGTGATTTTCAAATGGCCATAACTTTTCATTCGAGAGGAATTTTTCATAGAAGGATACACCATTGGAAAAGTCCCATTGTTTATATGATCATTATGGCACCATAACAACATCAAAAACTCAAATAAATTCATCCTCATTTTATCTTGACTTGATCAAGATATGTAGGATGTCTAGTTGTCATACTAATTCCTTTGACCTATGAACAATAATGTTGGGTTCTCAGACATCCCTTTGACATCAATTACATATTGTTGTAATCAATGAAAACATTATGTGCAACAATATCTTTGTTATAATTGGGATACTAAGAGGGATCATCATATATGGAGGAGAATAATTCACCTCAAATTGTATTATAACATATTGTGTCTACTACAACAACCGACCTCAATTCCTCTTAGTGTCTTATGCATAGAGGGAATTGAGGGGCCCACTAGTTCACATCAATGCAAAGATATTTTGGCCAAGCCTATCCAACACTTGTGAGCCATATTATACCTCCTAACTTGAGATAATAAAGGAATATTTATGATCCTAGATCAACGTTATTAGTGAGTCCATAAGCTCAAAGTGACATTTCATACTTTAACTTATTGAGATAATTCTTAGACAGAGGTTTCTACTTGACTTTTCTTGCAATTTTGATCCTTCCTGAACTTTTGTAGCACCCTCTACCCTCTTAAGCTCCCTTAAGCTCTTATTTAGTGTTGCATCCTTTCTCTTATATTCATAACTTGTTCTTCCTCCCTTCCTTGAACACTATAACACTTCCTTGAGCATATTCTTAGTACTATAACACCATATTTCCCCTTAGTGTGATGATAAACTCTCAAATTCAGCCCTAGTATTTAACTCCATGCATCTTTCTTCTCTTTTGAGCCTCCATAGCGAATCACTAATCATCTAGTGTGTGCCATAATGTTTAGATAAACGTTAATGGAGTGCTAAAGTGACCTTTCTTTTTTCCTAAATCTTCTTCTAACATCCCTACCTCCCTATAGTGCAACATTAAGCCTCTTCTGAGCGCTACAATTTATGACTAACACTCTTCCCAATGTTGTAGTTCCCCCTTATGCCTCAATTCTGACACAATGTTTACTATTTCAAGTTTCTCTTTCTTGCAAGGTGCTTTTTCTTAATATTTTATCTATGTAAATCATGAGTTCACTAAAGGTAAGAGTAAATTTTTAAAAAGGTCTCTAGAATAATTGACGCACAAAATCTCAAAAACTCTTATCATGGTTCAATAAATGTTAGTTTATCTTTCCTTAGATACCTAAGGTTTTTATAGATTGAACATCTAGTATTCATGTCTATATCCATCCTAGTGCTCTAAGTTAAATTCCTAAAATAAGTCTTAATACGTTATATAATTTCAAGACTAGGAACATGAACTAGTACTTTCATGCCTAGAAACCATAATTCTTCCTCCGAGTTGTATATAAAAACTTCATAGGGGGGTACAAAGAGACCTTTGTCAAGATAGTGCATTTATTTTAGCTGTAATGATAAATAATACTTATTGTTTTAACCTATCATCATTCCTTTTCTCCTAAGCACTGAAGCTCAATCCCTGTACATAAGAATGATCACCCAGAACCAAAGCCCTTAGGTTATATACAACCACCATTTTAAACTAATTTACATAATGGGTTCCTTTTGTTTCATTTTTTTACAAAATAAGCCATGTACATATCCAAGTGGAAATCATGCAAAAACCCAATGATTGAATCCTCTAATCAAGTGGAACCTAATAACTCAGTTGATCATGAGTTCTAGGAAACTTATTGTTTTGTTGATAAATCTATCACATATGTATGGTCAAAATCTCATTAGTTGTTTTAGAGAGAGAATCCACTCTCATATGATATAGACTTAAAATATACAAAGTTGATAACAAATATAGACAAAAGGAGGAATATTTAGTTGGGTGATCGTCATATATGTTTTCTGATAGAAAATATTGAACATGCTTAGAAACTAAATAAAATATAAAACCAAGAAAGAATAAGCATGTAATTAAAGGATCTCTTGCATGTGGGGGAGTTGTCTTTTAATTTCTTCATTAATAATATCATTGAGGATAATTTGGCGCAACATCTTGTAGACCTCGCTAATCAAAAGGTAATGCTAAATCCATTCTAGGTTATGTTAAAGAGGAATGTCCTAATCATCTCCCAATCCACATTAGAATTCCATGTCATCATGGACAACCTACTATGTAGTAAATTCACGATGAATACATCATAATATGAAGTTTAAGTGTCGTGTATTCAAGGAATTAAGGACCCAATCAAATTGTAACTATTTTTTTCGTTAATTTTTAAGACTTTTAAATATTTCTCTTTATTATATTTGTAAACTATGGGAAGTTTGAGTGTTGTAACTGACCCCAAAGAAGCTCAACAATTGCAAGGGGTAGTTACTAACTCAACCTATAAATATTGTAAAATGCTTAGTAAGAGGTGTGGCAAATTTTTGAATTTTGTTGATATACCTACAGACCAATTCTAAGAGGCTCATAATTTTCCATTAATTGTTTCAATATTAAAAAACCTTGAAGGCCATTTTTGGAGTTGTATTTTGCATTCATATTTCCTTTTTTTTACTATTCTTGAAAATAGTTCATGTATGCGTGTACTTTTGGGTTTTTTACTACTAAATTTTGGACTATTACGTGAATTAGATGGTTTCTCCACATGCTTATTTTTTTAGTTCTATAGCTCTCAATTTATGAGAACCTATTATATCACCATACTAACTATACTATATTTGTTCTATTAAGTTAAACATCCATTGCTTTGTTGTGTCTTAGCTAATCTTTTTATTGATTGTGCAATGGTGTGGTTACTGGCTCATTTCTTGCTACTTCTTCTCTATATTCTACTGTTATCTATCTTTCTCTTTTCACCTTAGTGAAATAGTTTGGTTTAGAATATACATTCCCCTACCATGATGATTATCCATATCTTACAACATTCATCAAAAGAAAGAATTGTTACCAAGCAAGAATTCAGATGGGTCCAAATAGCGTAAGGTCTAGTTGGGACATCATAACATAGAGAACCACTTAATTGTTTATAGGGCATTTATCCCTATCAATGAATGAGGGCTCTAGATTACATGTCCGATAGGATCCCTCGATCATACGATTTAGATATTCTTGTAGATGAAATTCTATCCCAACAACCAAAAGGAAATAAGCTACAAATACATTCCCTCTAAACTAGAACACTTTGTTTCTCCCCCTAAAGAATAATTTTATTTTTACCCTATTTAAACTAATCACCTTAAATGAATCACCCATGCTTATGCTAAGTAGATCAAGCATTTCCTTGTAGCTCCTCTCCTCCAAAGGTGAAAAGCCACTAGAATACCTTCACTAGAGAAGGTGTTTTGGTTGAGTTGGTTGAAGACCTTGTTGAATTGTTCCTTAACAATGTGCCTGAACCTTTTCATAAAATCTCCCTTACTCAATTTGGTTACCCTCCTCACATTACTTATATTGAGCATGCTTATATCTCTTCTGATTATGAAGAAGAAGTTGATCAAAATTGCAAAATGGCATGTACACCTTGGCCTATGTGGTTATCTCATCCAGGTGGATATTGGTGGCCACACACCTATTTCACCTAGACCCCCCAATCAGTTTCATTTGTTTCCTTAATTGTAGCACAATTTACTATTTTTCGCAGCTTTTTAGGTCCTGAACTTCCAAAGCAGTTTTTAGGCACTAAATGACATTTTTTTGGAAAAAGTTCTTAGCGATTGCTAATGCAATAGCATCACATTCATAGTCCTCGGAGAGATATTTCCAGCAAGGTATCATATGGATCAAATGGAGATAATATGACCAAGTTACAACCCTAGGAAGTTGGCTACCTAACTAACCCCAATAGGACCCATAAACTCTTGGTGTGACATCTCCTCAGGTTAGGGTTTTGGTTGTTTCAGGTTTTCTCTTATTGTTCAATAATAAAAATTTCCTTGAGCCTCATTGTAACTCAGTTCAGAGGCATGTAGTCGCCACATCTCTTCTCAGAGATAAGCTACGATTGGCCGAGCTATCTTATTTCCATTCTATTTGTAAGCATAGTTCGATATTTTTCTATTAATGAAATGAAGTTTGTTTCTGCTGCATCTCTATGTTTATAATTATATCTATAAGTTGTTTCATTCCTATTTAAGTTCGGATCAATGGTATCAGAGCGGTCTGCTCTTTCTTTTTTTTCTTTACATGTCCCCAACAAGGTTCGGGTACAAGGAGTTAGGGTTCGATCTGGTTGAACCATTACAGGATCAGACTCGCAAAACCCGACGACTGCCCATGGAAAAAGAAAAGAAAGATGAGGGGGCAAGAGATCCTTTCAAAATGTTGCTCAAGGAAGTCCTAGAGCGACAAAGGGAAACGATGATGGATATATTTTCCCAGATCCTTCGATGGATACCCACAAGTGATGCATCTTCATCTAGTAGCCACTTTGAAGGCACTACTCCTTTTAAGGTACAAGTTAACTTTGATATTCCGATATTCGAAGGCCTGATAGATGTAGATGTTGTAGATAAATGGTTAAATATATTGGAAGGATATTTTTTCAGTTCATGACCTTTCCAATCAGGAAAATATTACGTTTGCACTTCTCAAAGTTACCCCACACATCAAGGACTGATGGGAAACCTACTGTGAACAAAAGGACAAGAGTAAACCCTCATTGTTTTCAGCTACACCCACTTGGAATTGTTTCCAAGACGCCATCAAGGAATAGTAGTACCTTGTCGAGAGATATGAAGATAAATACATAAAGCGGACCATGCTACGATAGGGAAGGGACCAAGATGTGCCAGAGTTCACAAATACATTCCATACCCTTTGTACAAAGCTAGGTATCAAGGATACTGAGTGACATTTGGTGCTCAAGTATCGCGATTGTCTACAAAAATACATCCAGGATGAGATGGAGTTCCTAGACATTTCCTCGCTTGGCACGACGTATCGGTATGTTGTAAATATTGAGAAAAAGTTTAAAAGAAGAAGCGAGATGTTGGATCTACAAATCCAAAGCAAGGAAAAGGTGCCCCCAAACCACAGAACAAGGGACCAAGCCAAGGTGGGGCTACCCAAGACGACCCGCTGAAGTGCAAGCAAAGAAAAATCCCACGAAGATGAAGAAGGACACAGGAAAATGGTGTGAGTTCCATAAGAGCTCCACTCACAATACAAGTGAGTGTCAGGCTAAGCAGTCACTAGTGGCTAAGCTGAAGGCTTCCAAATTAGAAGCAACTTCCGACTCTGAAACAAAACTTGATAAGGGGATTGAAAAAGGGAAGTAGATCATTGATATGGAGCCCAATGCCATTGTGGCCACCACAAAGATCCAGAAAATTGAGCCTGAAAATTTAGAGGAGGGGGAACACCTCTTCCACTCACATATGTGGGTGAAGGGTTCTCCGTTGCAGTTCATTGTCGACAGCGGGAGCCAAAAGAACCTCATTTCAGTATAAGTCATGAAGTGGCTGGGCCTAAAGACTACAACACATCCACATCCATACACCATCCGGTGACTTTACCAAGGATGAGATCTTTGCGTCAGCCAGTAGTGCCACCTTCCCTATAGCATCAAGCCCTTCACAGATGAGGTACTGTGTGACATTGCTCCTCTTGAAGTTTCTGATGTATTGTTAGGAAAACCATACTTGTGGATGTGACATGTTTTATATGAGTCTAGATCTCTCTCTGTGATTATTAATTTGGCTAATAAGTTGTACAGGATACCGGAGGTAGCCCTACGTATCGCCATCTCTTTGATCATTGCAAATCAATGCAGTAAGATCATTTCCCAAACCAGGAAATTTGTTTTCCTTATGATTCACCACCAAGGCAAGAAGAAGGTTGTGGCCACGGCTTCCAAGCAGGGCTCCTCTACACATCATAAGCATATCGACAAGGTCATGGAGGAGTACAAGGATATTTTTGCCTCACTCATAGGGGTACTTCTGCACTGTCAAGTCAAGCACTCCATCGATCTAACCCCGAGTGTTCCGCTGTCCAATGGACTAATCTATCGATGCTCTATTATGGAGAATGATGAGATCAAGAGGCAAATTCAGAAACTACTGCAGAAAGGGCACATCAAGCCAGTCTCATCACCCCTATGGGAGCCCGATTGTATTGGTACAAAAGAAGGATGGGACTTGGAAGCTCTGTATTGACTATCGGGCAATGAACAAGATCATTGTTCAGAAGAGTTACCCAATCCCACAAATCGATGACCTTGTAGACCAGCTTAAGGGGGGCAAATATTTCAACAAAATTGACTTGAAGTCAAGTTATCACCAGGTTCCTATCGAACCCTCCGATGTGTGGAAGATTGCCTTCAAATCCAAGGAGGGCCTTTTCAAATGGTTGTTCATGCCGTTCGGATTGATGAATGCCCCTGCAACCTTCATGAGTCTGACGGATGACATCTTGTGGTCCTTCACCAATGCATCTGTGGTGGTGTATTTAGATGACATCTTGATCTTCAGCAAAAGTTGGGAAGATCACCTCCACCATATTTGACAGGTCGTTCAAACCCTTTGACAACACAAGCTATGTGCTAACTTGGAGAAATGCACCTTTGACCTAACTCGAGTTCAATATCTGGGGTACATCATTAATGAGAAGATTGTACATGTGGACCCATCCAAGATACAATTCATTCAGGATTGTCCAACCCAAACACTCTAACAGAGCTTCGCAACTTTTTGGGTCTTGCCAATTTCTACAATAGGTTCATGTTGGGGTTCTCTCATATCACTTGGCCTTTAAGTCAAGTCACCATGGGCGGAGCGAAAGAAAACTTATTTTGGTTAGAAACTAGAATCACCTATTTTTTGCACCAGTGCTAACATTACCAAACCTGCAACAATCATTTGAGATTGATACAAATGCCTTTGACTATGCTATTGGTGCAGTTCTTACTCAACATGAGCATCCAATGGCTTACCACATTGAGCCACTTTTAGACATAATCCAAAAGTACCCCACTTATGAAAAATAAATGTATTCCATTGTGCAGGCCTACCGTCAATGGAAGCATTACATTTTGGGGAAGGAAACGGTCATCCATACGAACCACAGGCCTCTACATTTCATACAAACACAAGGGAGGTTGCAGAACGATCATCGTCAGAAATGGTCCACCTATCTGCAACAGTTCATTTTAACATTAAGTATAAGAAGGGAAACATAAATAATGTCACTTATTACCTTAGCTGACCACCAATCATGGTGCTAATCACTGTGCTCGACTACTGTGGGCAAGAGACATTGGGGTGGGTGCATATTTACAAGAGTGATCCAGAATTCGGCAGCATATACCAGCCACTCCTAGAAGGGAAGAAAGTTCCAAATTTTCACCTTCAGGATGCATTTTTATGCCACTTGGGACACATATGTGTTCCTTCAAGTGAGCGTTCCAGGATGATTTGGGAGGCGCATTACAGTCGCGTCGCTGGACATTTCAGAGTAGAGAAAACAATGGTAGTATTGCAGAAGTATTTTTATTGGCCTAAACTTTGCCAGGATGTTGGGAAGTACATTAGATCCTGCATGGACTATGCCATTGCCAACCAACCATCAAGAAGAAAGGCTTTTATACTCCTCTACCTCCTCTTAGTCGGCCTTAGAAATCTGTCTCCATGGATTATATGTTGGGCCTTCCTTCTATTAAGCACGAACACGATTGCATTTCGTGGTCATTGAGAGATTCTCTAAGATGGCCATCATGTCGACCTGCAAGAAGAGTATCACAGTAGAGGTCACTGCTAATCACTTCTTTGAGTGAGTGTGGGTACACTTTGGGATGCCACAGTCCATTATCTCAGATCGAGATAACTGATCACTGAGTGCATTTTGGTCAAGTCTCTAGTCGATGCTGGATACAAAACTTACTAATTCCACAACTTTCCATCCCCAAATTGATGGCCAAACAAAGGTTGTTAATAGGATGATCGTGCACATTATGCGCATGTACAACTTGAAGCATCCACATAAGTGGGATGAAAGTCTCCCCTATGTCCAACATTGCTACAACAGAGCCCTCTACAACTCAAGAGGCCACAACCCCTTTCAGGTACAGCTCGAATTTGAGCCATTATGCCCCATTGATGTGGCCATACCATTTGTAGTTAGTTAAGTAGATTCGACTCATGTGTTGTCCGAAGCTGAAAGGGCTAACAACTTCATTGAGCGCATTCAACGCATCTGCCAATAGGTCCATGATATATTCAACAAAACCAATGCTAAGTACATGGAGTGCCATGATCAACGTCGAGTGTCACACAAGTTCCAGGTGGGTGAAAAAGTTTGGCTTCATTTGCAGAAGGATCTCCTTGCTAGACCCCACCGCAAGCTTCACTTGCTCCAATATGGTCCATACAACATCACCAAGGCCGTGAGTTACAATGCCTTCGAGCTCAACATCCCATCGTTCCTTGGTCTGCACCCATTGTTAAATGTAGATCACCTTTGGCCTTACTTTCCACCATTGCTGATCCAGGTGACTCCAAACACATGCAAAAGTCCAAGAGGACTCAAAAATGGTCAAAATTCAAAGTGGTCAGAATGCTCCCAAGCTAGCACCAGATCGAAGTGCTCGTTGCCTTGATTCCAACAGTGCGAACGACACTCAAATCCGAGCTCGTATGAGGGAGAAAGAGCCAGTCAAAGTTTTGGTCAAAGTTGGGTTGTGGGCCAGGTTTAAGTGTCCTACAAATTGACCGAGTCCCAGACATGGAACCTAGCTCCCAAGAGCAGGATAATTTTTTGGATACTTAATTTGTCTAATATCCCTTATATTAGACAAAATCGAAAAAATGGCCTATTATTATAAAAATAAAAATAAAAAAATATTAAATTAGGTGGCGGGCCATGACCCCCACCACCTCCATCGGACCAAACATATTTAAAAAATCAAATTTTAATTAAAAGAGGGGCCAACAGGCCATGACCCCCTCCGGCCCCCAACCATTATTAACCAAATATTAAATGTTAATTAAAAAAATGGCCGACAGGCCATGACCCCTGCCGGTCCTAACTCCACTACACAAAAAAATATTAAATAGGCAGTGGGAAGACCACCTCTGGTGGATTTGGCCCATGCCCCACCGTTAACACTTTTCTCAATTCAAATCATGGGTGGTGGGGTTCGAACCCTACCGACCGGAATGGTCATTCCACCATCCGGGCACACACATCAATACAACCAAAAAATGCGTGGTATATATATGTAACAGTCACATCACAAACATTTATGGATTTTTCGGCGGAGATGGGGGGAGCAGACCACTAGACCAGAAGACCTGCCCCCATTACAGCGAAATGGTAATAAAAATGGATGGGCGGGATTTGATGCCCCGACCCTTCCTCAACCATTTTCCTTTCTTGCCACAACGCCAAATGACCTCCGTTGGAAATTCCACTGACGGATTGTTATTTAAACCTCATTTCCTCAGTGCATGGGAAGCCAAGGTAGAGCATGGAGTTCAAGACCATTTTTTTTAATTAATTCCAGGTGGAACCATGAGCATGGAGCAAAGGCAGGCGGAACCATAATTGAACCCAACTTTCAGGAGGGAGAAATTTTTCTAGTCTCCAAATTGGACAAACTCTATGTTGATCCTACACCTCTCAGCGACATGAATCTGATGGTGCAAAAAAAAAATTTGATCCGAGTAGTGAATCTTTAGATGACCCAGAGGAGGGAATATTTGAGGAATCTAGGGGGAATAAAAAAGATTCCTTTAGCACCAGATTTTCAATTTGTTAGAATTCAGAAATTTGACAATCAATTTTACACTATTCAATGCTACGAATCTGATGGTGTAATCAAATTTTTAATTTGATCATTCCATTTTTCGTCCACTTTTCAAAGTAGAGTGCAGGTGTCAACATTCAATGTGTGAGAAGTCATTTCCATGATATTCAACGCCACAAGATTGATGGTGCAACTAGATCCAACAGTTTATCATCCTCTTCTTTAGATAACTCCTTGATGTGAGGTATATGCATTGTGATCATGTACTTCTTTGTCTCTTTGCTTGAGATGCATTATGTTGTATCAATCTTTGTTTGATGTTAGATGCGGGATCTTGTTTTGTTCTTGATGTGAGATGTACATATTGTCATGTTTTGATTGAGATCCCTTTTTTGCCATGTTGACGAGATACTCATGTGTCGCCATGTATGTTTGAATTGAGATCCCTTTGGTGCCATGTTGGTGGGATGCTCATTATTATCATAAGTGAAATTATGTCATGCTGATAGGAGCCCTTTTGTGAATGAGAGTTCCTACAGTGGAACATCTCATGGAGCCACTCCTGTGTGAGGGCATATTCCTTGCATGATATAGAAAACACATTCATGTACATCATCACTCTTTCCAGCACTTAATGCAGCAGCCTACACCATCTTGGCACCAAGCCCAGAGATGTAGTCCACAATGGACGAACTCCGTTATCAACGTCTTGTGTATTATGTTGTTGATTCTTGTCATGTTCCATCTTTTTTACAACATGCATATATGTTCCTTTTTTCTCTATTAAATACAATTATAACAACATCACAGAAGTAAAAGATCTTGGTTAAATATGGGACTTGAGTTAACTCGGATCAAGTTTGGTATTAGAGCGGTCTTTGTGTGGATGTGAATTCCGAGCGTGAACAATGGAACGTGCGATGATGGAGGATGAAAAAGTGATGTACGAGACCATGCTCAGAATTTCCAAAAAGGTGGAAATAATGTATGAATCTCTACAAAAAGAGTCAGAAGAAAAATAGCAAGTGCAGCTTTAGTTGGGACCCACGGAAGAGACCCTAGAAGAACTGAAGCACAACGACCAGAGTCCTCAAGTAGATAACAATGAATTGAATATGATTCTACAGGGAGAGAAAGAGGAGAAACAAAGTTTGCTACGATAGATGCAAGCTAAGGACGAGGCCTTGGAAAAGTTGCAACGTGACCCATGTGAGGTAAAAAGTAATTCTCTGAATCATGTATGTTTCCTAATAATGATTTCGCTATTTTTGAAAATCATACCACAGGAATTGGCTCCAAACTATTGAAGAAAATGGGGTATGAAGGAAAAGGCTTGGGCATTAATGGCCAAGGCATTGTCAACACCATCAAAGTAGAGGAATTACCTCGTCAATCAGGACTTGGGTATGTCGGCAAGGAAGTTTGGGAATGCACCAGGAAAGATAGCAAACCACCAACAATAGATGATGAGAATCCCTCATTAGTTCTTTCCAAATCGACAGTGAAATTTGTGTAGAGACCTTGATTTTCAAGCTAGAGATACACCAAAGGAGAATGCTCGAAGGTGTTATATTCCTCCGACACCGTCAAAATCATCGAGGAAAGAGAATGAAGGGAACGCATCACCATCATCCCATGGAAGTTCCCATTGCAGGGAAAGAGATGAGGAAAGTTCTCATCACCATAATGACACTAGAGGCAGCAAGGAAAGGTATAACTAGTCTCAATATTGGAATATTCATTACAATTACAATCATGTTGTTAATGATGAACGTAAAACATGGAATCAAAAAACATGTACTTTTTTTGGATTACATAACCATACCTTTGTTGAGTGCTAGAAGAGAATGGAAACAAAAAAAATGATTAGACATGAAATACCCTCTCAACAGCAGGTAAAGAAACAAGTTAAGCAGATCTAGAGGAAGGAGATGTATTGTAGTCATTGCATCAAAAGTGGTCACCAAAGGGCCACATGTTGGAAGCTCCATCTAGGGTAGCACCTTAAATAAAAAGCATCAGAGCATGAACCAGTTGAAAAAGTCATTCGAAAAGCAAAACCACCATAGGGGGGTGACCTATTCACATTGATAAGTGAAAAATGGTTTCTAGATATGTTAGCTTGTCATGGTCGTGCTTTTGTAAATCATTTGGTTCATTTTAAAATGTAAAATTGATGATGTATTTTCCATCACTTGTTAAGCAACAATGATGTCTGGTCTTATTTTGTGATGCATTTTAAACTATGAAAGTGATGTTGTGTTTCCATCACTAGAGTTTGGCCTTATTTTTGTAAATCATGTGTTGCAGTGATGATGTGTTTTCCATCACTTGTTGAAGCAAAAATGATATTTTGGCCTTGTTTTCGTATCTGGGGTATTGTTTCCATTTTGATGTAAACTTGACCACCGAGTATGTGTTATAAACTCATGGCAAATATGGGATGCTTGGGTCATTAGTTGGTATTGTAAATCAAACATGTAATTTGCAAAATTGTACTACACATTTGTAGAGGTTGCGGGTGTCGGCTCATCGCTTATGGCTCTGAAGGACAATGGTGAAGGAGAAGGAAGGGTGACATATTAGATACTTGTAAGTGCAGACAGGGTACAAAGAAGTGGCAAATTATTTTCATGCTTTTGGAGGAACAAAAGCTCCTCGGTGGGGAGGATTGATCCAAATGACTCCAGACACATGTAGAAGTCCTAGGGGACTTAAAAAGGGTCAAAATTAAAAGTGGTCATAACACTCCCAAGCCAGGTTTAAGTGTCCTACAAATTGACCGAGTCTCAAAAATGGAACCTAGATCCTGAGGGAAGGCGAATTTGTTGGATACTTAATTTGTCTAATATCCCTTATATTAGACAAAATCTAAAAAATAGCCTATTATTATAAAAATAAAAAATATATATATATTAAATTAGGTGACGGGCCATGACCTCCGCCCCCTCCATCAGACCAAACATATTAAAAAAATAAAAATTTAATTAAAAGAGGGCCAATAGGCCATGACCCCTGCCAGCCCCCAACATTATTAACCAAATATAAAATTTTAATTAAAAAAATGGCCGACGAACCATGACCCCCGCCAGCCCCAACTCTATTACAAAACAAAAAATTCGTATAGGCAGTGGGCGGACCACCTCCAGTGGACCTGACCCACACCCCACCATTAACACTTGACCCAATTCAAATCGTGAGCGGTAGGGTTCGAACCCTCCCGGCGGGAATGGTCAGCCCACCACCTGAGCGCACACATCAATACAACCAAAAATGCGTGGTATATATATGTAACAGTCACACCACAAACATTTATGGATTTTTTGGTGGAGATGGGGGAGAGGACCACCATACCTATGGACCCACCCCCATTACAACAAAACAGTAATGAAAATGGAGGGACGGGATTTGATCCCCTGACCCCTCCTCAACCATTTTCCTTTCTTGTCACAATGCAAAACGACCTCCGTTGGAAAGTCCATTGACAGATTGTTATTTAAACCTCATTTCCTCAGTGTGTGGGAAGCCAAGGCAGAGTGTAAAGTTCGAGACCCATTTTTTTAATTAATAGCAGGTGGAACCATGAGTGTAGAGCAGAGGCAAGCAGAACCAAGATTGAGCCCAACTTTCAGGAGGGAAAAAATTTTCCAGTGTCAAGATTGGACAAACTTTATGTTGATCCTACACCTCTCGGTGACACGAACCTAATGGCATAGACAATTTTGATATGAGTAGAAGATCTTCAGATGACCCGGAGGAGGGAATCTTTGAGGAATCTAGGGTGAATCTAAAATATTCCTGTAGCCCCAGATTTTCACTTTGTTAGAATTTAGAAATTTGGCAATTGATTTTACACTATTTGATGCCATGAATTTGATAGTGTAATCAGATTTCCCATTGGATCATTCCATTTTTCGGCCACTTTTCAAAGTGGAGTGCAGGTGCCAGCATACAATGTGTGAGCAGTCATTCCCATGATATTCGATGCCACAAGTTTGATGGTACAGCCAGATCCAAGATTTTATCATCCTCTTCTTCACATAACTCCTTGATGAGAGGTATATGCAGTGTGATCATGTACTTCTTTGTCTCTTTGCTTGAGATGCATTGTGTTGTATAGATCCCTATTTGATGTTTGATGTGGGATCTTGTTTTGTTCTTGATGTGAGATGTACTTATTTTCATGTTTTTATTGAGATCCCTTTGTCACCATGTTGAATGGATACTCATGTGTCGCAAATGTATGTTTGAATTGAGATCCCTTTGATGCCATGTTGGCGGGATGCTCATTATTATCATACGTTAAATTATGTCATGCTAATAGGAGTCCTTTTGTGAATGAGAGTTCCTGCAGCAAAACATATTGTGGAGCCACTCCTACATGAGGGCATATTCCTTGCATGATATAGAAAACATAATCATGTACAACATCACTCTTTCCAACACTTAGTGCAACGACCTACACCATCTTGACATTGAACCTGGAGACGTAGTCCACACTAGACGAACTCCGTTATCAACGTCTTGTGTATTATGTTGTTGATTCTTGTCATGTTCCCTCTTCTTTACAACATGCACATATGTTCCTTTTTTCTCTTTTAAATGCAATTCTAACAACATCACGAAAGTAAAAGATCTTGGTTAAATACAGAAGTTGAGTCAACTCAGATTAATTGTTGGACACATTTGACATTGCAGAACCACTCACACCAACAAAGCTCAACCTGAACTGCATGAAACATGCCACAACTAATCATATCATGGACACACAGATCAAGAACACTCAAAACATAGGATGCAACTATATCGAGTTGTCAAAGTAGGCTAACTTCTTTACCAGGGCAAGTGGTTCACCAAGGACAAGGTTCAATAGAAATTTCCTCACCTCATGGAGGTTCTGAATGTAATGGGGACCATTTCTTTCTAAGGGGGGAGGAATGATCTAAGTGGGTATTGGTGGCCACACACCTATTCCACCTAGACCCACCAATTAGTTTCATATGTTTCCTTAATTGTAGCACAATTTACTATTTTTGGTAGTTTTTCAGGTCCTGAACTTCCAAATTCGTTTTGAGGCCCTAAAAAACAATTTTTTGGAAACACTACATAGTGATTTCAATGGAAAATGCATAGTCATCCATAGTCCTTGGAGATATATTTCCAACAAGGTATCATACACGTCAAACGGAGATAATATGGCCAAGTTACGACCCCAAGAAGTTGGCTGCCCAACTAACCCCAACAAGGCCCATAAACTCTTGGTGTTACATCTCCTCGGGTTAGGGTTTTAGTTGTTTAAGGTTTTCTCTTATTTCTCAATATTAAAAAGGCCCTTGAGCCTCATTATAACTCAATTAAGAGGCATGTATCTACCATATCTCTTCTTCTCATAGATAAGCTACCATCGCCAGAGCTATCTTATTTCCATTATGTTTGTAAGCATAGTTTAGTATTTTTCTATTAATGAAATGAAGTGATTTTCTATTGCATCTATGTGTTTATGATTATAGCTATAAGTTGTTGTGTTCCTGTTTAAGTTCGGATCATTATCACAGTGCACAATTTGTAGCCCCAATGTCATCCTCTTTACAAGTGCCCTAAGAGACTGTTTCCAATTATTTTTTTTTGACAAAGATGTCATGTATGAACATCACATAAATAATTTCTATCTATGCTTGGGTCTAGTAGAAGTGGAACATGAAGATGTAGTTTTCAAGTTATTTCCACATTCCTTTGAGAATAAAGTAAGTACATGGTACTACAATCTTCCATTTACATCAATACCAAGATTAGATTCTTTCGAAATAGCCTTATTAAGTAAATTTGGAGAATAAAATTCCCATAACACACTCCTTAAATATTTAATTACAATTGAAATGGAAAATAAGGAGAAGGTCAAAGAATTTAACAAGTGTTTTGTTGCACCATTGAGAAATATTCCTATTGATTCTGAACCTACCAATGTTGTGGCAATTGGACATTATGCTTAAGCTCTTAATCCTTCTATATCCATGTTTGTGAAGAGAGCATGAAACAATAATTTGGATGAAACCTTAAATGAAACTTTGACGATGGAAAAGGAAATGTTGTCCATAGTTTGTAACTTTACCAATGAAGAACCAAAGACTAGTGGGAAGAGAACATTTTTATTATTGAAACCATTGGAGAAAGGAGCCATAGACTTGCACAATGTGCTCCAACATATTAGAAAAATATTAAATGAAGTGGTGGACTAAAGAAATTTTTATGGGATAAATCCTCAAGGCACAGACCTTTTAGATCCTTCCAAAAGAAGACAAATAATCAACTAAAGCCTGTTGAAATCTTTATTGTAAACCTAAATTTAGATGATTTTGGCATGGACGTTTTTTTGTTGTATCATAAGGCCAACCATTCTAAAAAGACATGGCCATAGGGGGTCAAATCCATGGTTGTAGTCATCAATAAGCTCCTAGAACAACAATCGTTGTCTAATAATCTAAAGCGTAGGAAGTTGAAGCTAAAATTAGTATGATAGAAGATAAAACAATTAAAGGGTTTGATATGTTACTATAGGATTTTGTAGTGGATACATATATGCAAATAATTTAGGAAATTTCAATTGGAGAAGCACAAGTCACATTGACAACCCCAAAGAGTTGCAATATTCATAGCAAGGGTCTAGCACCTGATATTTTGCTACCTGCCAAAGGAAAGTACTTTCTTAGGAAAGTGGTGCCCCCAATATAATACTATACATATTTCTAAGTCTACTCCCAAAGTATATCTCAATGCCTCATAGATCACTAGGCAGCCTACAGATCCTACACAGAACACTACATCATCCACCTCAGCACAAAGTAGTTAACATCCAACCTCTGCTGATGGAAAATCCATGGAATTTAATGTGATTAAGGGAATGAAGAAGAATACTAGGGCTAAATTATGTTTGTATGATATATAAAATTTACCACAACAAAAAAAAACTTATCATGAAAAATTCAAATTATTCTCTAGCCCAACCAAAGCTAGCATCGAATTTTGAAACTTTAGGGAAAACCAATACTCCATCTCATAGTAGTACAAATGATATCAAATCTAATGTGAATGCTGCAAGTATTGGGACTCGTTCAAATTCCAAGACTCCACCTTTCTTTTTGACATTGAAGTTTTTTAATCATCATGTTCAAAATTGTTTGGTGGATTCTAGAGTCTCGTCCAACATTATGTCATACTGTGTACATAAAAATATTAATGCTATAAAAACAAATATCAATATAAATATGATTTAGTTGGGAAGGATTGAAGTTAAAGTAATTGGTGAGATAAATGATGTAATGATCATATTACCTTCTTACCCTAGGTTACACCAAGTAATTGATATAATAATGTTCGATATACTTGAGGTATATGGATTGTTGTTGAGCAGGGATTGGTCATAGAAGCTACAAATATATTTCACTACTTATTGGTCACACCTCTAGCTAACTTACAAAGGGAAGGGAAATCAAATAAGGGTGAATATTGAATTTTACATGAAATATACGGTGACACAACTATAGGGGCCCAACGAACCAATCATATTTATAGGTACAATGTTGTGGAATTATTTTCTAGAAACCATGTTTGGTTCCTACATAACACAATCATCACTATTCCCATCAAAATCCTAATATTATCTCCCTCAATATCACAAGTTGGTGAAAATGACTATTGTATTTTAGATATAAATAGTAATGTTTGTACTAACCTAGGTATAAATAGTGATCATTCTATTAACCCAAATGTAAATAGTGATAGTTTTACTAAGTTGGAATTGGATATTGACATGTGTAATTTATATTTTGATGATTGTGAATCATAGGACAGAGCTAGTACATGGTGCATATTGATTGATCCATAAAAAATAATATCCTTGATATCCTACCAATTAGAACATACCAATAATTCAAATATGATCTTACACTAGGTACAAGATATTATTCATTTTTTATCACCACATCCAAGCGTTCATCAACAAGAGGTACGGAGGATAATATCACCATTAAAATAATTTAATCTAATATATGTTCCTTTATTCACGATTAGCAATTCTAACACTCTTGTGACTATAGATGCTGATTTCTCTCCCTCGCATCAAATTTTTTCTATTGAGCTGATTTTTAAATCCTCTATCCTAGTTGATATCACTAATTATAAAAATTATTATGATGACCTAAAAATATGTGAAAAAAATATCATCCAATTAGTCATACCAATCATGAGATATGTTGATCTATTTCAACAGAAGTTATATCAAGTGTGTCCTACACTAGACCCATTAGTCCAGAAAGAACTTAGAAGATTAATGAATGCACAAATAAATTTTAAAGTCAAACACTCCACACTTGACTTAAGGATTATACCAATGAGAGAGAGGCCAAAAAAGACTGAAATTATCCCGTTGTACAATCTACTTCTGAATGCTTATCCTTTATGACAACTATAACTATTGTTTCTTGTACCAAAAAAAAGAAAAAAAAATTGTTTTCATTTCAAGATTTCCAGTTTTGTCTTTTGATTACTTCGGTTTTCATTGTTTTCAATCAACCTAGTTACTCCCTGTACAAACTCTATTCTAATAATAAGATTCATGTGGTGACTTACAATGTAATCTTGTGACCAAGCTACTTTGTCTAAGCATAACATATGCTAGACCTTGAATTTATATGGGATGCCCAAGGATACTTAACTAGGGTCACAACCTCAATTCTTGCTATAGATGATTTGGTCATTTCCAAGTGGGTAACACTTTTTGAATAATGATATTGTTGAGTGGACATGTATCCAAATACTGATCTAGTTGAAAAATCTTAAGTATCTAATGAAATCTTAATTAAGGCCTCATTGTGATCTAAAAGATCAAGCTTGAATAGTGATTCCAAGTAGACATATTTACAACAAGTAGTATTTAAAGTTTCATAATGAATCACCCTAGCCACCATTCATGATCCACTCATCCACCTTGTGCCAATTACATCCAATAAAATAGAGAAAATAAAATAAAAGTAATGAATGTCAACCAATAAAAGGTAAATACTTGAGGATGGTTTCCTAAGTAATCGAGACATGCAAACAACTTCACCAAGGCCATGGGCATTCACTAGCAGTGAAGCAAAATTTGTGATTTCAAGGTGACTCTGTCAGAGCCATGGATGCTCGTCGGTAGCAGGGACAGCTCTAGAAACTCATATTTAGTGTTTGATCTTTTAATCTCCTAAAGTATCACTTCTTTCAACACCAAATTCTAAGTGAAGAGGCAAGCACTTGGTAGACGTTATACCCTTCTAGTATATCCTTAAGCTACAACCTAAATTTGAAAAGGAAAAGTAAAATAAGTTAGCATTCCATAGTTATGAGCAATGATACCCTTGTGGTAGGAACAATAAGTCATACAAGCACACCAATCATGTGTGACTTGGAACAAAGTCTTGAATAATAGTCAGATATTCAGGGATCTTACTAGTGCTTTGTTAATTGTTGCAACTACTACAAAATACCTCCTAAATTTCTCTTAGTTCCATGTGCATAGAGGGAATTGGGGGCCCACAAGTTAACATGAATACAAATATCTTCTAGCTAAGCCCATCCAATAATTGTGAGCTATGATCAACCCTGCTAACTTGAGGTAATGGAGGAATATTAATGAGCCTAACTTAGAATTTTTGGTTAGTTTGGAAGCTCAAAGTGACATTTCATACTTTAACCTACTGTGGTAAGTGTTAAATAGGGGTTTCTACCTAACTGATCTTAAAATTTTAAGCTTTCTTGGATTTGTGTAATTCTCTCTTGACCCTCTAACTAGTGCTATAATACTCCCTTAGGCTCCTTCGTAGGTTTACAACCTTGCTATTAGCTTCACAACTTGATTTTACTCCCTTCCTTGTCCTCTATAACACTCCCTTGAGACTCTTCTTAGTACCATAGTTCCATATTTCCCTTTAGTGCATTGCTACACTCTCAAATTTAGCCCTCAAATTTGTTTTTTAGGCCATATTGTTTCCCTTCTAAACCTCCTTACTATATCATTGACTCTCTATCATGTGCCATAATGTTATGATAACCCTTAGTGGAGCACTACAGTGATATTTACTCTCACCTAAGTCCATCTTCTATCCTACATGCCTCCTTATAACATGGCAATAAGACTCTTCTTAGTGCTACAATGGATCATTGGCTCTCTTCGCAGCACTATAGTTCCTCCTTATGCCTCAATTATAAGTCATTTTTTCTCTTTCAAGTTTATGTTTCTCTCAAGGTGGCTTTTCTTAATATTTTCTCTATGTAACTCATGAGTATACTAAAGGTAAAATGAATGTTAAAGAAAGGTACCTAGACTAATTTATGCATAAAATCTCAAGAAACCTTATCATGGTTCATTAACTCTCATTTTCTATTTACTTAGCTCCCTAAGATTTGTATGGCCAAAAAATTTATGGTTTCATGTCTAGATCGATTATGGTGTTATCAGTTCAATTCATGAAATAAGTCTTGCTATGTTATCCAATTTCAAGATTGGGAACATGAACCAATATTTTAATTCTTGGAAACCCTAGTCCTTTCACCCAATTGTATATAAAAACTTCTTCACAGGGGGGATACAAAGGAATCTTGGTCAAGATGATGCATTTGTTTTAATTGTAATGATCAACAGTACTTTTGGTCCACACTGTTAGGATATTCCGACAAATAAGAATAGTTAAGTATAACTTGGTCTAGTATAGAGTTAGGTAAAGTGTGTTTCTTTACTATGTACATTTGTAACTTACAATCCGACGGTCACGATATGTAGTGATCCGACGGTTCATTCTCTCCTCGGTATTACCGACACTTGATCCGTGGCTTGACACCCGATTGGTCCATGAATTCTATTTAAAGCGCATGGAGGGTCATTTGTAGGTTACCGTGCATGAGAGAAGCTTATGTAAATTTTCATTCTTTTATTGATAAATTGCCTGTAGTAGCCACGTTGGCGCAGGCCGTGGACTGTTTCCCTCTCTGAGGGTTTTAACCACGTCAAAATACTGGAGTATTGATCTGTGATCTGTTTGTGAGCGGTGTCCTTTTTGGTGTTCTGTCTGAGGAACTTACCCTGTAAATTCCTACAGTTGGTTAGTTGCTTCTTCATAAGTGGAAGGTTATACATCAATCAAGTTAGTAATGAGAGTTACATAGCTAGATAACCTCTTAAGTTTCTTAATTTCTTTGGATGTGCCTTCATGAGCTACATGTCCTTCTCCTTCTTCCAATGTAGATTTAAGCAATGTTGGTCTTTTTTCTAATCTCTAGAACAAAAATTAGTCTCACCGGTTCATGAGGCCCTTCTCACTTTGTAGGACTTTTTTTAGAACTCAAATGCTCACCCTCATGTTTTACCTCATAAAGGGAATCCATGGAAACTTCCTTTGACTTCCAATTAGCCACTTTTTCATCAAAAGTGACATCCTATATTACCTCAATCTATTGTTGCTCTGGAATGTAGACTCTATAGGCCTTAGATGATTCATTTTCATTAGAGAAATTTTGAGGTCTAAAATGGGCCTCCTAAGGAATATTATAAAATAATAGTGGAAATGATAAAATAAGATTAGATTACATCATCAAATTTTAGAGGGAAAAAAAGAAAAAAACTATTTTTTCAACTTATCTCCCTACGATTTTACTCAAATTTCAAGCGGGGGAACTCACTGAATACGAAATTTAATTCATCATCCAAGGAGTACCCATGTTGGATACTTTCATTAGACCTACACAAAAAATGAGAAATACTTTAATTTTTTTATTTTGTAATCTTTTTACTTTTTTACTCCAAAAATGGTGAATTATCCCCCATGGTTGACATCATTATCTTGAATCCTACTGGTTCTTATAAAGTTGATTTTAGTTGTACATATTTTTTTAGGCCCATTTTTTACCTCCAAATTTCTCAAATTAACTAATAAATATGCCTTTCTTTCCTAAGGGCTTAAGCTTGTTCCTCTTATCCTTAAGAACATGGATACAGAATAGGACAACAAAAGATCGTCATGTGCCCAACCTCTGGCTTCTTTATAGAGAATGCTTCTTCAGAAGTCATACCTTCCATAAAATGATTAGTACTTATGTTCTAAATATATACAGCAATCAACGATGCTTCTCCTCAAAATAACAATGCCAAATCTAGAATTCATCATCGCCTCGATAGATTCTTCAATTCACTTGTTCTTTCATTCTACTACACCATTCTATTGTGGATTGTAGGGAAAAATCAGCTCCCTCTTAATTCTAGTTTTCTTAGATAAAGGCATAATCTCTTTCGAGGTGTATTCTCCTCCATTGTCAAAACTTAGAATATTGATCATTTTTCTTGTCAAGTTCTCCACTCCAATTTTGAATTCCTGAAACCTTGTGAAGACTTCATCCTTAGTCTTCAAAAGGTAAATCCATGTCTAGTGGGAGAAGTCATCAATAAATGTCACATAGTATAATGAACCTCCAAGTGGTATCACAGACATCAATCCACAGACATCAGAGTGTATCAAATCTAAGACTTCTTTAGATCTATTTTCACTTCTTGGAAAATATTTCTTGATGTTCTTCCTAAGAGCAGAACCTTTATTGACACCTTCATGATCTATCTACAATTTAGTAATGTCTAAAATTGTTTGATTCAATTCAGGTAATGCTCTATAATGAAGATGTGAATACCTTCCATGCCATAGCTCACTTGGATGGACTTCATGTCAATTAGGGCTTAATTTGGTTGACATACATGCCTTTACAATCTTCCTTCATGAATCCAAATAACCCTAGCATCATCTATAGTAAAGCCCTTGGACCATACAAGTGCCTTGGCATCCACAAAATTTACACGATCTCCTTTATCTTCTAAGCATGAAATAGTGACAATATTATTTTTCAAACTTGGTACATATAGAACATTGCTAAGATGCACGTTATTACCAAAATCCAGACCTATGGATGCCATTCCAACTCCTTTCACTGCATAGCTATGATTGTCCCCAAGCTCCGCCCTTTGGGACAACCTCTTTTCCATTATGCTAGAAAGATTTCCATATTCTCTGGTCACATGCCTTGATTCTCCACTATATACTAGCCATATATTGTCATCATCTGCAATAGAACCTATTAGAGTAGAAAAGTAGAAGAAATATTTATCACCTTTGGGCTTCTTTTGGTGTTCATATTCAACATCAGCTGCGGAAGCATGTTTTTTTCCTTTTCTATTTTTGTTGTTAGCCAATTCAGGACAATCCTTCTTGAAATGACCATATTTATGACAACCATAGCATTAAATCCTTGACATGTCCTTATTCTGTACTGGTCCTTTGCCTTAAGAGTCACCCTTCTTCTTTCCTCTATTTTTCTTGAAGTGAACTGCAAATGCTTGAGTAGCTTCTTCCTTCCTATCCCTTGATATGATACTTGATTATTATTGAGCACAAGAGGTCCATAATTGTTCAAATGTAGGAGCTTCTTTCCAGTTGCTTATACCTACTGCAAATGCATCCCATGATCTAGGTAGACCATTGAGTGTTGTAGTCACAGGTTCACTCTTAGATGTAGTTTCTCCAATTGTTGAAATTTGATCTCTTATTTATCAAATCCTTACAAAGCATGAAGCCATGATGTCATCATTATTCATCCTTACATCACAAAGCTCATTCTTTCGACTCATGGCTTGACCAATATTCTTGATAGTGAATAGATTAGTTAGGGTTTCATATATCTTCTTGGAAGTATCAAGATTTCCAGTGTAGGGAATTAGATAATAAATGGATTCTACAATAAGACTTGTGGTAGTGATGTCATCTTCCTTTAACTTCTCCCTTCCTATAGTATCTTTTGGTTCTATAACTCTTCCTATTACAATATGTAAAACTTTGTCCATTGCAAGAATAAGAACAATCCTAAGTTTCCAAGCTCTGAATTTGGATACTCCTTCCAACTTGTTCTAATATTTCATGGAGGAGGCCATGGGTGTTAATCAACAAGGACTTCAACAATAGAATCTCAAAGTAGGGTTTCTTCAAAGGTGATCTCAGTGTTCCTTCCTTCACCATATTGAAGAAAGTGTAACTAGGTTTAGTCTTCATATATGTATCTTTGATATTTGTATTTATTCAATAAAAGAGAAATTATTTTTATGATATTTATCAATTAGTTTCTTTCTCATTGAAGTAGGTCAATCACATGTTTAAGTGCTTCTAGGAAGTCAAAAGTCAATGTATTTATGTAAGACTCTTAGAGAGCATGTTACACTATGTATAAAATTGTATAAGAGTCAAAGGAATACCTCCAAGGAAATTCCAAGTCCTCTCCGTACAACAACGTACTCCAAAAGAAGAAAAACGCTAGAAGAAATCATGTTGGTCTAAATATAGCATGGCGGCCTAATGTTAGCCTAAAGAAGGGACAATGCTCTATATATAGAGGTTGTCCACTCCCTCTCAACTTCCAACAATCATCTCTGAAATTAGCAAGGATAGAAGCCAAGAAGAATTGAAGGGAAAATACGTCTAAAGGGTCTCCAAAGTGTAGTGAAGAAGGGAGAAGGTAAAGCAAAGATATGGGATTGTTTCAAGGGCTAGAAACAATCACACTTGCGAAGAAAAAGGAGGGTAAACCTACAGTAAAACAGTAGCTAGAGAACTTTCCAATAATCATCATTGTTTGGGTGAGATATTAGGCCTACTAGACCTCCCAAGTCAAGTGAAGAAGCATACCTTTCTAGCGAAGGTGAAAGGACCCTAATTCTCTAAGGGTGCCCTCCAAACATGGGAAAAACTAGGGCAACAGAACAATGTTACAGTCATACCTCAAGAAGGATCTCGTTTGGTTAATAAAAGAAGAATTATACTTGAGTAAAGGATAGAAGAATAACATCTCTTCTATAACACTCACTCAAGGAAGGTTTATCTCTAGACAAGCAGCAGAGGAGGAGGACGAAGTGCAAGGGAGAAAAGTGTCAGAAAGAGGAAGTCTATGTGTCAAGAACAAAGTGTGGAATAGAGGAACGACTTGACTGTGCTTGGAGGACATCCTATTCAAGGGTCTAGGGTTTGGCATTGATCAATAAGAAGCTTAAATAAGAGAAACTTACCAAAGGGTTTTCCTCTCTAAGAGATAGAGGTTTTGGCCCTGGTAGAGAGCCAACATTTGTGTTCTTGTCTTTAGGTTTTTGGTAGCAGTTTGATGAAACACACACACTAATAATAAGAAGAAGATCAAACTAAGATAATTGTAAAAGTGCTTCAAAAATTGTTATCAAGTCAAGAAGAATCCTAATATACATCATTTCCATTGATCCTTCAACACACCAATGCTCTGATACCATGTTGATTTTCTAAGTGCAATATAGGCTAGCACAGTATTTGTGAAAAAACTGATAATTACTTTTGATGTTGATATTCTTTTGCTTTTATTCCAATATATAATTTAGTAATTATACTTCATAATTTCAGCCATAATGAACAGTAGAGATCATAATGCACAAAGAGAGACGATATTTACCCTAGGAAAACCCATGAAGGGGAAAACCTAGCAACATTTTCAATAGATAAATTATTTTGTTTAACAAGAGACACAACTAAACCTATGGTCAAAATTTGTCTTCCCCTCCAAGTCAAGCCTCCCAATCTGATCCAGAAATTCACTATGTCCAATCTTACCCAGAAATTTTGATCCTCTTTCAGCTACCAATTGCCCCAGTTTTTTGGCCCCTGCAATTGCCCAAAATTTTGGCTCCCTGCAACAGAATGACCAAAAAATTTATGAACTAGGAGATATATTATGTCCACACATGTGAGTTGATGAGAGAGAGAAAGAGAGCCAATTTGTCTTCTTCTTCATTCTATTTGTCCTTCTTTTCCTTTGCTTACTTTCCCGTAAACTATCTTGAGAGAGAGATGTGAATTTCCCAAGTGGAGGAGATTGAACTACCTTTACATAGTGATATGTTTTGGCCGAATGGGTGTGCCTTCTGCTAGGGCCAAATTGAATTGGAGGGAGGCCGACTAGATGACTTTTGGAGCTAAAAATTGCAATTAAAAATTTTAAATTTTCTTCTTTAAAAAGTTACAATGGGACTTTGACTCAAAATAATTTTTCTTTTGACTCTAGCATTTAAAATATTCTTTACAATAATAAATATAAGTACATCATGTGACCAAATACACATTGTCAAGACTCACCATAGTTAAAAATTCAATGCTCCCTCTTAACTAGGGAGGTATTCATAGTCATTGTCCTAGATGTTCTCAAGTTGACAAATTTCTCTAAGAAAAGGTTATCTCAAATCGTCATCAAGATTAACATCATCATCTACCATCAACGTCTGCTAGTAGCCATATCCAAGGTGGTACCAAACCCATGGCTCCCCACATAAGGAAAATATGTTGTAAAGTTTTTGGCAAGATTTGGAATGGTAGAATGCAAGTCCATGGCCACTCCGATGGAGATGAACTTCAAGAAGCTATGTGGAAATCTTGCATGACTTTACTTGGAAAATCCCTATGAGTATCGATAGTTGATTGGGGCATTTATGTTCCTTGTGAACACATATCCGGACTCCAAACATATGTTTTGCAATTAACACTCTGAGTCAATTTATGACTAAGCCTCTACATGCACACTGGGTTGTTGTTAAGCACGTGTTGAGATATTTGCATGGGACAATTAATATTTGTCTATGGTACACTGCTAGAGATGTGAGACTTCATGGATACAGTGATGTTGACTAGACCGAAAATGTTATTGAGAGGAAGAGCACATCAGGGTGTTATTTCAGCCTTGGATCTACCATGATATATTGGATAAGATAGAAAAAAAAATATGTTTCCCTTAGTATTGTCGAGGTTGAGTATATTTCTACTAGCATGGCGAGCTGCGAGGTTGTAAGGTTGACGAAGCTCTTTATAAAGTTGTTTGAGCATATACTAGATAAGATAGTTATATATTTTGACAACAAGAGTGGGATCTGTTTTGCAAAGAATCTCGTTTTTCATGACAAGTCCAAGAATATTAAGATCAGATATCACTACATGCAGGACATGGTTTAGAGAGGAGCCATAAGACTCCATCATATTTCGACTGATGAGCAGATAACAAACATACTCACCAAGGCTTTGCCCAAAGGGAAGTTCTTGGTCTTCAAGAGTAGCTTGGACAGATGGATGTGACCCTCCTCAGTAAGGGTCCGGACTAATCAAGGAAACTGAGTTATGCTCTTCCCCCCTGTTTGAGCTCACAGGGAGAGGAATGGAGTCAAAGAGCTCCTCGGGTAGAGGTAACTCTAGAAAATAGGATAGGGTGTGATCCTTACCCTTGTGGTAAGTAGATCTCGCCTATTGTCATTGTAGGGCATGTGTGTGATCCTTGTCAGTTGTGACAAGTTGGTATCTCCCTATACCATCAAGTCTGGGATTTGGCAGAGTATACCCCAGTTGGAATCCTACTCACAAGTTGGTCTTGTTGTGATTGTCCCTCCCCATCTCGCCAATGGGTGAGGAGACTTTGGCGTGTGTGTGATCCTTACGATTTATGGTAAGTGTGTATTTCCACCAAGTTGGAAAAGATGTAGGTGTTCTACAACTTGACTCTTGAGGGTCCAGGTGGGAAGGATCAGCAATCAATAGGATAGAGAGTGATCCTTACCTCTCATGGTAAGTAGATCTCACCTATTATCACAGATCAATAGGATAGAGTGTGATACTTACCCTTTTGATAGGTGGATCTCGCCTATTGTCCTTGGATATAAGGTGGTAGCATGATCTCCCCTATGATGATTCTTCTTCTTTAGATTTGAGAGTGTTCATTAGATGAGCAGGGACAAGATATGACTTGATTCAGTGATGACAATGATGAGATTTTTGAGATGATATTCATGATGCAGTCGGAAATTTATCCCTAACTAAGACAGAGTATTAATTTAGAAGCTCAAGGATAAATTCCCTCCAATGGAGAGCCTTCCTCATCTAGATAAGCCCCTACTAGCCCTTGGAAGAATTTAATTTGGTCAAGGAAAAATATAATTTTTAAGGTGAAACTCACATGTGCACTAAAGTACAAGTCAACTTGGCAAGCTAAATCGACCCATTGAAAGACATATAAATAGACCTAATGTCACATCACTTTGGAGCATCATCGCATCATTCATACCTTCTCTTCTATGGTTCGTATAGATCTGAAATTGCAGGTTCGAGGCCACACATACAAAGGACAAAGGAGGATTTGTTGACCAACGTTGACTTTTGTTTAGGATTGTTAGTGATGTAGGAGCATTTATACTTAGTCAGCAATATGATGGTATGATCACATGTTGTGGCTAATAGAGGGTTGGAAGACAAGAGATTAATTAATTTTATTAATTTAAATGTATGAGATTGTTTTATTTGTTGTCAAAATCTGAGCAGAAAAGGGTATAAGTAGCTAATTGATCCTCCTTGCGTGGAGATCAAGCCAAGAAATTATATTATCTGGTTTGAATAGGATATGAGGGATTTGAAAGCTTAAATTAGCATTTGTTTGACAAAAGAGTGGAGTAAAGAGATTATTTAGGGAAGAATGAGAGATTTCTGGATCTGAACTACATGGCTTCATGAATCCGCATTTTGTATAAATTGTAATCTTTTGGAATGAGTGAAGGGATTAGATTTAGATGGAAAGATAGGATGGATGAGTGAGGGAAGAACTAAAACAGTCAAGTGTGATTGTTTCTTCTCTAAATATTTATCAAATGAATACAGTGTGGATTGTGTATTTCTTTGTGTAATTTAGTATTGAGTGTGTTTATAACTTTTAGTCTCTTGATTGAGGATCTGAGAATTACTATGTTTGTTGATACTCAGAATATAGGATAAGAGTGTGTGTTCTGTATATAATACAAAAAACTAGTTGATGTGGATTATCCCTACAAGATTAGCAGACAGAGATTGAATGAAGGGATGAATCATCATTGATCACAAGTTTGATCAATGATGATCTATTTGTGAGAAGATCATAAGTGTTCTATAATGAATGTGCATGAGGTTTAATACACGAAACAGACCTAAAACATCAAAAGACAGTTGATTGATAATCTGTGAAGAAAACCCAAAATAAGTCAGGACCATCCGTTGTCTGGTAGATCCAACGGTGAACAGCAACTGCGGGGGTAGGAGAGTATGGATTTCTTGATCGTGATTGAAGCCCTGCACTCGCTCCTAGTCATTGATCTCATATTCAAACTCTTAGATCACAATCGATTGCAGGGGTTAAGCGCATTTTTAAACCATGTGCTAGTTGAAGTCCTGAAAACCGTAGATTTGATGGCCTCTTATATCCAACAAACATCGCATCATAAAATGGTCGAACTTTAATTTCAAAAACAACCCCGAAAATCTATACATCAAGGATTTATATTCCTTATCAGCTCCGTAAGAGTGGTCAAAATCGGTGGAAAAGTCGAACGCTATATGTTATCAACGTGGGTTAAATCTATTTGAGATCTAGTCGAATGTGGTCGAAGGGGAACCAGGCCCATTGATAGGTTATATCTTTGTTTTTCATTGATCGGGTGTATAGTCAGGTTTTCTATTGTTTTGGGTTCCAATAATTTGATGGGGTTTCGTTAAGTTATGTGAACAAGGGTTTAATTAGTTTTAATTCTGAATTTATGAAAGGGTGTAACCCTGATCCACTTTGGAGGTTATGTGGGCATAACTCATAGGTCCACATGGGATTTTTAAAGGATGTCAATTACGTTGCATCATTTTTGGTATCAGAGTAGAAAATGATTTTGCATAGAAGTATAGTAATGTTAAAGATTGGAGATATCTGCATGTTATAAAAATCAAAGTAAAATCAGAGCTCAAAAGAATTTAATGCAAAGGACACTGAGATCAGAACAAGGAAAAGGTGAATCCTCTATCAGTAGAAAGATTTGTTTGGATTTTTGGAGAACAACAAGGGAGTGAAAATTTCCTTTCAAACAAATGAAATTTCCATGGAAATTGATTGAATGATTGGTTTGATTTGAAAGCAAAATTGAAGTCGAAGGTTTTGAATTCAAAGTCAAATAGAAGATTGGATTTCTATGACTGAAATCATTTAAATGATTTTAAGAATTTTAATGATTAAGGATTGCTTGAAGTATTGTTGAAGACAATGACATCGATGGTTGAAAGAACAGATATTGGGTTTAATAGGACTGAAATAAGAACCACTACAAGGAATGAATTTTGGAATTTGTAGAAGCAAGACAGGATTTGCTTACAACACATTATCAGAAGGAATTTGTAGTGTGTCATGAATTTGTAAATATAGGTGAATTTCAAATTGAATCTTAATCGTAAGATGAAGAATACTTGTTGACTGTATGGAGTCTTTTGAATGGAGAAGTTTAAATGAAATAGTGAACAGATGAATCATTTAGAAAAGATTTAACTGATGGAATGGGAATTAGTTTTAAGACATCTTTGAAGAAAAATTGGCAAGTTTGAACAGTGCTTTGATGTATCTTGAGATAAGACTGTACAGGTCAATGGAAGAAGCGAAATTGTTGGAAGGAAGAATGAATTGTATCAACATCACAGCACATAAGCTATGTTAAAGAAGATGAAGCAAGAAGAACTCTCAGATGAGTAAAGGTGATATTACCCAACAGTAAATGAAATTAATGAATGAAAGAAGCAAGTGAGCAATTGAAGATGCAGCAACCTGGAGCAAGGAGTGCTCAAGAGAAGCTGAGAACAACTTCCAACTGTGGTTGGGTAGAAGTTGTTGAGGCAACTCCACAATTGTGATTGTGGGTAGAGTTGTCTTAAAGATAACAATTCCAGCAAGAGGAGTGTTGGGTAGAATTGCTAGTCAGTGAAAGGTTCGAGGAAAGAACCAATAGATTCCAAAAGGCTAAACTCAAAAAAGTTTGGTGAGGCTTGAAGGAGACTTGTTACAGATGAAAGAAAGGGCTAGTTGCAGCTCACCAGTGAACAAGGAAATTTCACCAAAGGAAGAAATGGAATTGACTATTGATAGTCACTATAGGGGTATAGAGGAAAGTCACAGACAGAGGAAAAAGAGTGCCAAAGCAGTTGGACTCAAAATAATGAGTAAAGAATAAATGGACATAGAGTTGGTTGAGATGAAGGCAGAACTCAGTCATTTGAAGAAGCTGGTACAGAGAGAAATCAGAGAAGATTTGGAACAAGGAATTTATGTGGGGAAAAGAGTTAAGTGGCATGTCAGAGAATTGTTTGCTGAGAAATTAACGCTTCGAAAAGTTGAGGATGAAGGAGTAGAATACATTTGTGAACCAGAGAAATGATCTCTCCTTGGGGAAGGAGACAGTTATGACAGTGATTATAATGACGAAGAGATGATCTATACAGATCAGCATGAGAGAAAGGTGCTGGTATCATCTTCACAGCAAGAGAATCTCATACTTTTGGGATTAATTATTTGTGTGAATGTAAAGTTGTAGGTATGAAACCAAATGAAATTGACTCTGTGAAAGAGGTAAAGACAAGAAAAATAGAAAACGAGGTGTAGGAAGACTTTCAAGACTTCGATTGGTGGAGAAAATTAAAAGGTATGAGTAAATGGTTGTGTCTTCTCTTAGTGAAAACGTATTGGATCATGTTAGAAGGAATATTAACATGGATAGAAAACCAATGGAAAATGGACAGAGGGAGAGAAGTTAATGCATTGCAGGGTTGTGAAGAGAAGAGAAGCAAAGCTGACACATAGAACACAGTTGAAGAAGTTAAGTCAAGGAAATATTTGAAAGATCAAAGTCTTATCATAGAAGAGAAGGAAATATTGTTTCCTTATTTGGATAAACTGAGTGTTGGGGAAAATTGTGAAGGACAGGGGGATGTTATGTAGACTTATGATGAAATTTTCAAGTAAAGTTAAGAAGTTTCAGTCCTAGAAGTTTTCTTTGATGAAAAGGAAATCAGAGATGTTGAGGAAGAATTTCTCAATAACTTAGTGAAATATCTGAATAGTTCAAAGGAGCACGAAGGTCTAGTCAATGAGAGTTCAGATGAAGAGCCTTGTATTTTTTAAACTGACATGATGTGTATATTTCCAGGTTTGACAGGTGATGAACAGCAATTGGAAAATGTGCTCAAGCATGTTGATGAAGAAGTGAAACTTTCTGAGGAAATAGTTGAAATATAAGGATATTTTGAGCATGTATTTAATACTTTTGAGAATGATGGTATTGATAGGGAAATTGTCATGATTAAGGAAGCTGAAGACAAACAAATGGAAATTTGTGATGATAACCAGAATGAAGTATCTTCAGTAGAAAATCCAGACAGTGTGGAAAATGTGAAGGAATGTATGATGATGTTGACAAATACAGAAGTTCGGGAATTCTGTGATTTTATAGTGGATTATTTTTATGAATCTGTAAACCATGAAGAAGCTTTAGAAAACAAGAATTTTGTTTTTGTTGTAGGTGAAGATGAAACAACATAAATTAGTTGTACAAAAGGTGAAAGGATACTTCACAATGATATATTTCAGGATATTTTAATTCTTGAATTGTTGAACGACATTTTTGTGTCAAAACAGGGAATATTCTATAATGAACAGCAAAGTGCTCAAATGAAATGTATTGACGGTTTTTTAAATTTTGCAGAGGATCAGTACAAGGACTTGATGGTAGAGTTATCTATGGAGACAGAAATCCATAGTAACTTTAAATCTGATCATTGTGGCAGAAATTCAGTTTTATACAGGAAAGAGGAGTCATATGCAAATGATATGCATATTGGAGATGTGGGAATATTCAAATTACTGGAAAAGTTATTAGATGAACCTGATAAGATAAAGGGAAAGATTATCTTTAATGATAATGAAAGGGAAGTTGTAGAGTATAAGCAACAATTTGTAAATGACAGAGGTGAAGAAGAATTGGATAGAAATTTCATAATTTCTATGGTAAGGGAGAATGTACACCAGAAAAATATCAGTGGAGTTCAACTAAGAACAAATTGTAAAGAGGAATTTGAGAAAGTGTGGAAGATGAAGTCAGTTAAGGAGAGGGACAACAAAGAAGAGAAATTAACAGAATAAATTTGTATCAGTGGGGAAAGTGGACAACAACAACATAAGATTTGGAATCCTGGAAGAACAAAAGTGAAAGTGGCAGAAGAATTGAATCAATAGCATGATGAAAGTGATGACCAGTTACAAAGTAAAGTTTGGGATACTGGATGATCAGTAGAAAAAACACATGACCAGGAGGTCATGAAAACTTTCAACTTTGGGAGTCTGATGCAGGAGAATTTAGACCTAGTCAGCAATGTGATGGTATGATCACATGTTGTGGCTAACAAAGGGTTGGAAGACAAGAGATTAATTAATTTTATTAATTTAAATGTATGAGAGTGTTTTATTTGTTATCAAAATCTAAGCAGAAAAGGGTATAAGTAGCTGATTGATCCTCCCTGTGTGGAGATCAGGCCAAGCAGTTAGATTACCTAGTTTGAATAGGATATGAGGGATTTGAAAGCTTAAATTAGCATTTGTTTGAGAAAAGAGTGGAGTAAAGAGATTCTTTAGGGAAGAACGAGAGATTTCTGGATCTGAACTAAATGGGTTCATGAATCTGCATTTTGTATAAATGGTAATCTTTTGGAATGGGTGAAGGGGTTAGATTCAGATGGAAAGATAGGATGGATGATTGAGGGAAGAACTGAAGCAGTCGAGTGTGATTGTTTCTTCTCTAAATATTTATCAATATGAATACAGTGTGGATTGTGTATTTCTTTGTGTAATTTAGTATTGAGTGTGTTTATAACTTTTATTCTCTGGATTGAGGATCTGAGAATTACTGTGTTTGTTGATACTCAAAATATAGGATAAGAGTGTGTGTTCTGTATATAACGCAAAAAACTGGTTGATGTGGATTATCCCTACCAGATTAGCAGACAGAGATTGAATGAAGGAATGAGTCGTCATTGATCACAGGTTTTATCAATGATGATTTGTTTGTGAGAAGATCGTAAGTGTTCTATAATGAATGTGCATGCAGTTTAATATAGGAAACAGACCCGAAACATCAAAAGACTGATTTGATTGATAATTTGTGAAGAAACCCCAAAATAATTCAGGACCATCCGTTGGCTAGCAGATTCGATGGTCAACAGCAAATGCAGGCGTAGGAGAGTACAGATTTCTTGATCGTGGTTGAAGCCCCGCACTTGCTCCTAGCCGCCGATCTCATATTCAAACTCTTAGATCATAGTCAATTGCAAGGGTTAAGCCCGTTTTTAAACCGTGTGCTAGTTGAAGTCCCGCAAACCGTAGATTTGATGGCCTCTTATATCCAACGGATATCACGTCATAAAGTGATTGAACTTTAATTTCAAATGGACCCGAAAATCTATACATCAAGGATTTATATTCCTTATCAACGCTGTAAGAGTGGTCAAAGTTGGTGGAAAAGTTAAACCCGATATGTCATCAATGCGGGTTAAATCTATTTGAGATCTGGTCGGATGCAGTCAAAGTGGGATCGGACTCATTGACAGGTTATATCTTTGTTTTTCATTGATTGGGTGTATAGTCGGGTTTTCTATTGTTTTGGGTTTCGATAATTTGATGGGCTTTTGTTAAGTTAATTGAACAAGGATTTATGAAAGTGTGTAACCTTGCTTCAATTTGGAGGTTATGTGGGCATAACTCATAGGTCCACATGGGGTTTTTAAAGGATGTCAGTGATGTGGCATTAGTTAGACTAACCTTTGACTTGGATTTGTTTTAGATATTTTGACTTGGGTTGACCAAATTTCATATTTGTTTGAAAGGCCAAATTGATTGAAGGGTTGATTGGAATTTTTTAGGGCACTTCAACCAGGGTTGACTGAAATTACAGTTTTAGGGTTTCTGCAGGTCAAAGGTTGAATTTGACCAAATTTGGATGGATTTTTTTGGGGTTGTTTTGACTAAACTTTAACCAGCATTCAAGTCTGTGTCTTTTGATTGTTGATTGAGTTCATTTGGAGTTTTTACCATTGAATGTTGAATTTCTAGGGTTGGTACAGTTGTTGTTTGTGAAAATTTCATCTATCACAGCAACTAGAAATCATTTTCCTAATTTTTAATTTATTTAAGAATTTATTTTCAATTTTCTACGGCAAATACCAAATAATTCACACTATGATTTTCACAAATAATTTGCGGAAGAAAATAGCACTGGAAACTGAGAAAACACTAACGCACAAAAAAAAATGACACTATTATTTTTGGACAATTGTCCCCGGAAAAAACCCAACTTGGGAAAATCAGTGCAGTCGATGAGGGTTTTACTATTATGCAGCAGTGAAATCTAAGTAAAATTTATGGATGCCCAATTGTAAATCCAAACAAAAGGTAAATTTGGCCAAAATTACCTTAGGGAAATTGCCTTCCTCCATAAGCAACCCCAGCACAACTTTCCTTCAGAAAACCCATCCTCTTGGACCCTCTACGTCTTCCACTGTGTAGTTCTTATGCAATCCCTATGATGTCTAGCTTCTAAACTGCCTCTGATGAAGTCATTATGGTAATTTTTGCTAAGGAAACTGATTCTCGACCCTCTAAAAGACTTTCCCGGCCTCTGGAAACTGAATCTATTTTTCCTCCAACCAAATCAAATTGCTCTTCTAAAGCAATTGTGTAGTCCTATGCGATGCCTTACTATGAATAACTTGGCCCCTTGTTGATGCCTCTCTAAATTTGGAAAACTTCCTTCGGATCACTGTTTATGCCCCTCATTGTCTATCCTTCGATCTTTGGCTCTCTGGAAACTATTCCTTCTCTCTGGAAATCGATCTGCCAGGGAAATCAAATTGTTAAACTAAATTCTCCATCACCACATTGATCCCTTCTTATATCTTCTTGTTGGGACTCCAATGGCCAAGATTAAATCTTAATCGATGGCTCAGATCATTTATGGATCAATCCATGTGAGTTTCTAGATAATTTGCACCTTGACATAATTATGATTAATCAACGAGTCTTCCTAAGTTTAGACTTATGAAACATTAAAAAAATAGGCTAATAATGTAATTAAGTCATCTCTAGTTGGAATTTCCAGAAACGCTTTCTGGGTTTTGGAGATCTCATGCATTCTAGCCTCTCCACTAAATTTCGTGGCTAGAACACATCTGATGCTACATAAGCTAACACTCCCTCTTAGTGAGGATTGAGTTCTCTCTAGTGTTGCACATCCTGCCACAACACCCTGTGTTTGTATCACCTCCTCTCACGTTTTTGATGTCTAGCCATACTGCCCACCAACCATTGCACAACTCTATTGTTTCATTTGTGTTTCTACTGACACTGCCATACTACTGCCGAATTTTCATATGCACTGCAACTCCCTCTCATTTGTTGTTATTACAACTGAGAAGCATCCAAAAATATTGAATCATCTGTGTTCAGTATAATGCATCTATCTCCCGAGTCTATGACTGCTACTAATATCGACATTATCATTAAAGACTTTGCACTGAACCATATGCTTTGTTGTTAACATTACACTACACTCCTCAACATCTAACTGCCATTAGGGGAATTTTGAGGTCTGCAATGGGCCTCCTGAGAAAAATGTACAACCAAAATAAACTTTATAAGAAATGATAGGATTCAAGACGATGATGTCAACCATGGGGGATGATTCACCATTTTTGGAGTAAAAAAGTAAAGAGATTAAAAAATAAAAAAATAATCAAACTACTTTTTCAACTCGTATTTTCAACTTATCTCCCTAAGGTTTTACTCAAATTTCGAGTAGAAGTACTCGGCAGATGCAAAATTTAATTTCTCATCCAATTAGTACACATTTTTCATACTTTCGATAGACCCTGCTACATGAAAAATGAGAAATACATGAAAAACCATGATTGCAATCATGTTTTTCATGTATTTCTCTTTTTTCGTGTAGCACGGTCCATCGAAAGTATGCAACATGGGTACTCCTTGGATGAGGAATCAAATTATGCATTCAATGAGTGTTGTCGCTCCAAATTTGAGTAAACCCATAGGGAGATAAGTTGAAAACATAATTTTTTTCTTTTTTCCCTCTAAAATTTGATGATGTAATCTAATCATATTTTATTATTTCCACTATTATTTTAGAATTTCCTTAGGAGGCCCATTTTAGACCTCAAAACTACCCTAATGTATTAGTCTGCAATAGTCACTCTTGTACACTACACCAACTGCCACTAATAAATCATGTTGACCACTACGTGTCAATGACCCATAGCAGTACACCCCTTTTTTCGCAAAAGGGATAGTGCTTAATCGACGTGTTCCTGCCATCCAGTTATCATCATCAACCTAAGGATCATCTTATAATGTAAATCGAGTCTGCATGTGTATAGTGTAAATAATCTCAGTAGATCCGTGTCCTGTATGTAATCACCTAGGTAAACCTAGTTTTCTAGTAACGATCTACATTCCGGGAGGTTTTTTGTCTCACTGATCCATTCTCGGATGGTCGGTAGAGTTTTCCTTCAACCTACCCCAAAGTTGGAATGGATTTTGTCACTGGTATCTTAGGGGAGTCCTAGTGTTCTAGATCAAATCTATGTAAAAGTTATTTGGGAATATTCCTAACTATTTGGTTAGGTTATTTTATTACAAATTGGTTGATCTGCTAGATTATATTTGTGTCACAGAACTGGGTAGTCTGTGAGGGTCTTTTGCAAATGGGTTTTCCCGCTTAAGATGTAAAAATGTAAAAAATCACGATGTAAAGTGTCTTGAGGGTTAGAAAATTTATTTATCCCCTCATAGGTCCTAGGTCCTAGGCAAATTTAAGTTTTCCAGAGGTAAAATTTGTAGATTCTTTAAAAAATTAAATCTTAACAGGTCCAGGGACTAAGGTTAATTGATTACTTTGCTAAATTTTATGCCTTGGGTCCCTGGGGTTAAGTCAAAGTCAAAATTTTGAGCAAATAGATGCAAAATTTTAATTTTTGAATTTATTAAAATGCATTTAATTGAAAATTTTGAAATTTCCTCAATATTTAAAATTTCGACGAATGAGATTAAAAGAATTTTTTATCCTCATCAACGATCGAGATCAATTTGACAAGGATCACTCGAACTAGTCCTTGGAGGATTTATCTTTGAATAGGAGGTCATTTTTCAGTTAGTGTTATCCGATATCTGGATCGTGTACTAAGCTCTCAAGCTCTCATGTATAATTTTTTTGAATTAATGCAAAAGTCTTTGGGGTTTCAATGTGTTGTAGTGTTCCACTTCATGAATTTATGGTAACATTTTTTATATTTCTGCTTAATATTATGTGAAAAATATCAATCAATATCTTTCTTAGATTAATCTGAATACATGTATCTTATTCAGTTTGTTAGATCTAGTGTAACATTTTTAATTTTGATTGAAGAAGAGGTTATCTCTATTTCTTCAAAATTTTATTGTTGTTCTATTTCTCTACTTGATTTGATGGTTGATCTAGTGTTTGCAGAAGATCTCTCAGGTTCTCATTGAGCTTTTGGGGATAGTCCTCAGTTGGACCAGTCAAATCTCAACACATATTTTCTGAAGAGCCTGCTTCATATAAGCCTCAGGATTTATCTAACGATAATCTTTTTTTCTGCAGGGTATTTTTTGGCTAGTACCTCTCTAAAATTTCAAAATCTTTTAAATATTTTGTGGAAATTTTGATAGATTTGGCTATTAAGAGCTTTAGATTATCAGATCTAGGAGCGGAGTTGGACTCATACTCCTCAAATCTGATAGATCTGTTATTTATTTGTTTAGATCTGTAAATTATTTGTATAGATCTGTTATTTACTTGTGTAGACCTGAAATTTTTGTAACATACTTTTGAATTTTAACACTTGAGTTTTTGAGATTTTCTCTATTTTTGTACATATTGGGTATTGGGTTTTTCTCTTTTCACTTGTGCAGGAATAGATCTGAGAAATCAGCCAAGAAAAATTTCAGATCTGAGCTAGATCTAGACCCTAAAGGGCAAGATTTGGGCTCAAAGATTGTTTGCAAGAATAAATCTAAGAAATCAGCCAAGTAAATCTTCAGATCTGAGCTCCATTTCTGATTTGAATATTTGATTTTCTAAACCTAATCATTGGTGGGTTTTTGTAGAAAATTGGGTAAAAAAATTTTGTTTCAGATATTGAAATCTTTTTGGCAACTTTGGCAAGTGATCTTCAAGGCCTAGGGCCTAAGGGTTTGATCTCTAAACCATCTTTTTCCTCATTGTTTGCTACAATAGTCATATACCTTTCTAATAGTGATGAAAAACACATCTACATGGTTTGAAATTAACTAAATAATTGCTAAATACATTAATAAGTCATTTATGTTTGATGTGTATCAAGAATTTTGCCTAGATCTATATTTTGGGTCATTGTTATCTCTGAATAATTATGTTTCTAAAGTCTAAAATATAACAGTGGAAAAATTTCATGTGGGTTAGCCTAAAATCAGTTCCTAAGTTGTCTAATACATTAAGGAATTAATTTCTTGAGTTGGACATTCATCATTAGGCATATTTCATGTTTTAATTTATGGCTGTAATAAGTATATCAGATCTGATATAATTCCAGAAATCACATCACAACAGGCTGAAATTTTTTTATAATTCATGTGGGCAAGTTTGGAAGAATTTTGATAAATTTTTGGCATAATGCTATCATTGATAGCTTACTGTTTTCATTGTCATATTGTTGTTGTCATAAAAAAATTCTTACTGTTGTCCTAAAAATTAATTTCTGAAAATTAAGTACTCTGTCATGAAATTGTGATAAAATGCATATCCTTCGTTTCATAAAACTGAGTATTTTTTGAGCGTCTGTTGATATTAATTGAAAAGAAGTTTTTGTTCTCTTTGAGCTATAACTGTATCAAAAATATTTGAAATAAATTTGTGTTCTAATGGTAATATCTTCAGGGGTTTAATTTTGAGTCTTCATTTAATAAAGTGAACATTTCATTTGAGTATTGGAAGTTTCTGCGACATAAGCATCTTTTCATCCTTGAATCTAACTTCATCTCATCTTCTCATCATCTGGTGCATTTGCATATAAGTTAGTTTTGCATAAATAAAATTTACTTCCAAGCATAAGCTTGGTCGATAAAGAGATAGGTGTCCATCAATCTTTGCTTGAGAAACCTGTTTTAATAGTACTTAAAATGGTGACCTTGCAGTGATCAGAGCCACAGCTCTATGCAGTGTCGGAGGCACCAGGTATGTTAGAATTTCAGGAGAGGTATCGTTAATCACACCTTAGTGTGCTTCTCCTTATCTTCTCTCTGCCAATTACTACGAAATTAGGCTCAACACAGAAAGGATTGAAGGATTCACATTTAAATAGGCATTTAACTAAAATTAACCAAAATTCTTGCATCTCACATTAGTTTTAGGATCTGCATTTCATATAAAATAGTCATTAATCCAAGCAGCAGTTGCTAATCGATTACTTGGTCTTAATTTCCCTAGCAAGATCATTGACTCCATAAGGCACTGGTATCAATCGTTTAAAATCTAATCAAATCCTATAAGTCTTGCTAAAACTTAATCAAGTACTTGATCACTTCACTGTGTCTCCCGAACTGGTTTGTTCCCAACTAGTTCTTCTTCATTCCACTTTTCCATAGGGTCTACCGCCCTTAGCCTGCTATAGGGAGACAGCTTAAATGGAGAGATTGGGGATAAGGGTGACAGCCTCTGATCTGAGTTGTTGTCACGGTGCTTAGACATTCTGTGCGACAACACATCCTACTACTAAATATTATGGGCCCTCGTAGCCAAGTAACGATCCATGACGTAGAGTGCTCAAAAACCCTGCCCATCTCTATAGCTCTCTGGGGCTACAACACCAAGTCACCCCACCTCACTCCTGGAGGTATATCTGCGAACATCACAAAATCTTCTTCCAACCTAGAGGACATCCAATCTATCTCAACATGCGTTGTGGCTTGGTCATGCTTCTCTTGCTTATCCTTCTTCCTAAAAGGACACTGGATACTGTAGTGGCCAAACTCGTCACACCTGAATCACTTGACTTAGAAAGGTCCTTCTTCTTCTTATTTTTTTCCCCCTGCCTCAGACTGGGTCCCTTCTGTTAGCACTTGAAATTTCACCTAGGCTGAGATAGACAAATCTCAAGGCTACATCAAACCATTCAGCCTCGTAACTAGCCCTACGAGGCAGGAGAAGGCTCTCTCCGGTCAAACTCGGTGGATTTTTCAATAGGATGAGTTGACCAATTAGAAACACTGATATTAGGCTAGTAAACTGATAAGGAGGTTTGATTTAAAGTTTTTGGGGTTTTTTGGTGGCAATTGGAGGGAGTGTAATTCAAGGTGTGGGGATTGAGCTCAGTTTTTGCAGGTGGGTCTTTGGGGCAAGGTAGGAGTTTGTGCTGATGCCTTTAGCTGAGATGGATGATCAAGGAGAAAATAAGAGAGGCTAAAGAGGGCAAACAATGACTTTGAATCCTCTCTAGACAATGGAAAACATAAATATTAAACAAAATTGAAAGTTGAGCATAGCATGCATGAATTCAAACTTTATCACTTCTTTTGTTTAATTAGCAGCAATAGAATAAGAGATGGAACACATAAACACACTTACAATGACAAATAGAAAACACACCATCAGCACAATAATCCACAAGAATCCACAATGATGTCTGCAAAACCCTGGCCTTCCTTTTCCTCAAATTGCAGAGATACAAGTAAAATATACAATAGAGCTTCTCCCTCAAGAGTCCAACCATGAAAATGAGTAAGAGAAGGCATAATATAGAAGATCTAACTCCTTTCCCCACCTCTAGGGGTAGAGCTCAGCTTCCTAGGAGCTGTTGCAACTAATTCTAAACTAATCACTAGATAATAGCCAGCACAACAACTTGCCTCTAAAAGTTAGGAACCCTATCCATGCATTAAATATTCACTATTTACATCAAAGAAGCTTCTAGAAGAGGTAAAAAAGAGTAAAAGTATCTAATGCCATGAAATTTACACAAGAATCCATCAATTACATGCCCAAATAATCAACCAAAGTGAAAAAAGTGATTTGCTAGCCGAACTAGTCAAAAACTAGCAAATTTTGCTTGACTGGTCGCACCTCCGGCTTGACTGGTCGCACTTTTTGGTAGCGCTGTTTGAGGGCCTTCCCAGAGTCCAAATCAGGTTCAGGATAGCTCGTTGGAAAGGCCTGGAAGTCTATTTTCCAACCCAACTGGAATTTTTGAATTTGGAGTTGATTTGACCCCTCAAAAATCAAATCTTCCAAGACTGCTTTCTGCAACTCAAAAAAGGGGCAGAAAGTCAAAATTTGGTTGTATTTTGAGCTTTTGGGTGCCCAAATCTTCACAAAATTTGAAACCCTTCCATAGGCAAGTGTACTTTTTCATGAAAAATCCAACCATGTAGAGTTTTCCCCGTTCCGAGCTGTATCGACGACTGTTCTCGTACAGGGTGAGACCACTCGAGTGGCCAAAACCTGTAAAATTCCAAAAAATGCCAAAAATGCCTCAAAATCCTCAAAATCTCTTGGGTTTGCTGCTTGGAGGAAGATAATGAGTACCATGCTGAGTGAGTGAAGCCTTGGCCAAGATACTGAGTGGGTTCGTCTTCTTCCTTCCTTTGGGAGCCTTGGTCAACCTTCTTTGAAGAATTTTCATCTTCGCCTTACAAACATGCATTCTTGCCCAATAATGGTTTTTCATGTTCCTTAGCAACTTGTTGTTCTGATTGGCCTTCGCCAACAGCCCCTCTAAGTGTGTGTTCACTCGGATAAGCATGGATTCCCTCTCCTTGGGCAGCAAGTCACTGGGCCTCCTACGGTTGATGACTCGATCACTTTGAATCCTCCATAGCTCATCCAACTCTTTCTCATCCTCAAGCTGTTTGTTTCGCTGCTCCAAATATGTGATTACCCATTTTGCCCTCAATAATTGTGTCTACAGCGAATGAGCTTTGCTCTCGGATGATATCCTTGAGCTCTGTGCTAGGAGAATCAGTGTCGAGATCAATAACTGGAGCACCAGACACTCTCTCCTCAATCATGGGCTGCTTGCCCCTCTCTGCTACCTGTGCTGCTGTCGGCAACGAGGCCCCTTCCACCTGGTGTGGAGATAACACTCGCTGATCTGATGACGATGACGAGACCCTTTCCACCTGCTGTGGAGAAAATACTCGTCGAGCTGCTGCAAACAAGGTCCTATGACCTCTCTGATATGTACACTACAGTGGGGAAACAACATGTCTCGGCACAATAATCTCGAGCTGGTGTGATGGACCTCCCTCCTCATGAATGGCCTCTGGCTCTAGCTGTGGCTGTGGTGGCGCTGTAAAGACCTCATGAGAAATGAAGTCTGCCCATGGAATGCCCTGCTGACTCAGCTGATGAGAAACAACGAGCTGAATGAGACCATGATGACACAAACTCCTATGCTGCTGAGCTAGGGACTGCCTCTGAAACACGGATGACATCCTCTGAATGTCCTAGAAGAAGAAAACCGGGATGTTCATCATCCTCACTCGGGTAAAGTGCATCAACATGCGAATGTGACAAGAGAAGACCTGTGAAAATCTTCCCTCGCATGCAAAGTACTGCATGATAAGCCGCATGATCGACGCATACTCCGCCCGGAGGAATCTGAAAGGAAAGACCCCTGACAAGTGACTCACAAATGCTGGCCTGACATATGGCTCAAAATAAACAAAATCCAGCAATTTGCACTTGGGCCACACCTCTCCCACATTCGGTATCCCGGTAGCCTCTGAAATCTCCAGAGATAGTACAAAATTCACCCCTGCAAGAGTGACCTGCCCATCATGAAGGTGTAAAACAAATAAACGTGCCAACTCCCTGTGATGTTGAATCTGAGCAAGCCTCTCAGAGAACTGAAAACATGACATATAACGGAAACCATTCATTGCCAAAGGACAGGCCTGCAATTCTGCCAAAGAGGTGGGTTCCTGTCTCTTATGATGACCACCTTTGCCCCCTTTACGAGGCCTCTGCTGTACCTCCACCTCTGTAGATGATGAATGGTCATCACCTTGCTCATA